>VXAK01020015.1:99802-142534 GCA_013399435.1 Arenaria interpres
CCCCGGCCGCTGCGGCGGGGCTGGGCGCGGAGCATCGTCCCCGTAACTGCCCCGGGCGCGGGGCTGGGGGTGCGGGGCCGGGCCGGGGTGTGACGGGCTGGAAATCCGAGGGTGTCTTTGCCTGTCAGCGGGTTCGGGGAAAATACAAGGCTTGGCCAAAGGCAGCCTTAGCTCATTGACTCAAAGCAGGCCCTCGGCTCTCGGTGCTGGCTCCGTACGGACCTCTCGTAAAGGGCTTGGAATGGGATGTGGAAGGAGGAGGGAGGGCGTGTTTTAGGGCAGCCAGACCACCGATACTTTAAAAATAATAAGCTTATTTCATTGCACGCCCTAAAACCCGAATATTGATTCCTGGCCTGCGGTTTCGCCTGTTAACACAGAATAGTTTGTGCCAAATATATGGAGAGTATTCGTATAATGGTTACTGCATGATATCCCTTAGATGCTTTGTGTATCCATTGATAAGGAGAATTGTGAATAAATTTCAAGTGTTTTAATAACTTGTCTACTGAAATTGTAATTCTTAATCATTCCAAAACATTAATTGGTGATATTAATGTCAGTAGTCAGCCCTGTGAATGTATTCAGTATGTTGTCTGTTATTATACAACTAACCTTGGTGATAAATGTGGAAGAAAAAGTAAGAAAATGGGGAAAAATATGGGGAAAATTATAATCGCAGACATGTTCAGTTTAAGCTCCACTTATTTGTAATAATTTAGGATCTGCTGTTGACTTTATTACAACTCTAAGGAACTTCTGCCATAAAAGGGTAAGCACTAAGCAAGAACTCTTTTGAAGTTGCTGTGTGTCTTAGGACCACCATGTACAAATTTAGAGTTCTTAAGAGATGGCTGAAATAACCAAGGGGATGTAGATTTGGGAGAAGAAACCACAAAAGGATGTCCTAAGAGGCTGGAGTTAAAATGTGAACAAAAGTTCCTTGAGTTCTGTTTGTGAAGGTTGGAAGCAATTTTTTATCCCGTCTCTCCACACTGTAATGCTGGGTTTTAGCAATAGGCTTTCGTGCTTATTCCAGTGCAAGCTTCTTGATGACAAAGGTGATAGTGTTTTAGTGCTGATCCAATATTCAACTCTAGCTGTGAAGGAATCAAAGAAGATTTAAAAGCAATTGGGATAAAGGGATAGCGATTATAGAAGCGTGGAGTTACTGCTGAGGGATCTACTGTAAGTATATACATACTGAAAGGATGCTTGGAAAAAACCATGGCTGACCTACATCTTGTTTTCCTATATCCGGTAAATATGGTGTGGCTTAGCACACATTCATCAGCAAGTGGTTTAAACAACAGATTTTTTTGCTTTTAGAGTGAATTTTCATCAAACACTACAAGACTTGCATCTCTTGCTATCCTAGTCAGTGTCTGTGTTTTAAAACTTGCTGGTTTCTGCTGCCCAGTCCTGACTGTCTGGAAAGTGAAGATTCAATGGGTTTTAATGAGTTATTTAATTTTTCTGTGTTGTTTCTATGTTTCAGAAAGAAGGTGCTGTTAGGAATTGATTTGCTATAACTTACTATTGTAAAATACCATGTTTTCTTGATGTGTGGGAATGACTGCAGTTGTAAAAACACCTGCACTAAGAGCTTAGCTTCCATTAGACATGACATGGGCAGTGAAGGTCAAACAAATAAAGGAGAGGAAGGAGTGACTATCGGTCACTCACTGGTTCTGTATGAAACGTTCTCCTCTTGATTCTAGTTAACTTTTCATGACCTTTTCTTCACTCTTCTTGCGTATGTGATGTTTGAAGATAAGCTTTTTAGGAATTACTGTGGTGAGGATGGCAGAAGGGTTTAGGGAGGCTGGCTTAGCACGGGTGTTTGGGAGAGGGGAGAAAAGCACACATTGCACTGGAACCACAAATGCAAAAAGGAGCCGGAGAGGTGTGTGCAGGGCTGAGTTACACGGGCCTGTGCAAGCCCGAGATGGTTTTGGAGCCCACGAGGGGGATACAGAGTTGATCCTCCTCACCAGACTGGTATCTAGACCCTTAACTCCTATGTGTTCAAGTTTTAAATATGTTCTTATCTTGTAGTAAACGTGGTCTCATGATTTAAGCATTCACACTTGGTCTGTTTGGAGTTTAAAACCCTTAAGCAGAAAGGGGAGTTAACAAGTTTGGTGTTGTTCTGTGCATGGCAAGTTGGCCACCTGATCTTAAGGAATAAAGAAAGAAGGAATGCTGTTTAAAGGAATGTTGTCAACATAATGGTTGTTTCATAAATGTTTTAGACCAGTGATGGTCACAAGACCCAACTTGCAATTTTTTTGTGTGTAATGACCCCACTTGCAGTTGCAAGCTGTGCTTACCCAAGTATGGGCGGAGGAAGTGGAGCAGCAGTTTGCAAATATGGGATGTTGCTTCTATATGGGTGACACTGTTCTGCTCCCCAGGTACTCATGAAGATACTGCTTCTAGGAATCTCAAATCTGAAAATAAAGCGGCCTGAATACAACCTTGTAACTGCTGGCTGTAGGTGCAGTTGCAACAGATCTCAGATTTGTAGAGCCCCCTAACTGCTTTAGATGAAGCGTGGTTCTGTGAAACAGCTAAGCCGATCCAATAGCTCATTACTGCTCCCCCAGCTTCCCTTTTGCCTGCTTATTGGGCACTTTGTGGGGTCATTTGTCTTGCAAAAGCATGAGAAAATTAACCTGTTGAGGAATATGTGATTAATTTTGTAATTGAGTTACCTTAGTGGAAGAGCTGGCACAAGGAATGTGGAGTGTGGCACCGCTCCATTTGGCTTAGGTTATTTTTTTTACGCTGTTCTGGGCATCATCAAATGGTGCTTTAGGAGCAGGAGCTACTGTGCCTGAAGATCATGTTAATACGTATGAAGGGAGTAAGACTAGGGACCAAACCGACATGGGTAGTAATTGATAGCAAAATACTGCACTGGGATTGCTCAATTTTCCCTGAGATTTAAATAACAAAGCATCAAAGGGTGTTGCTAGAATAGTGGCACTAGAGAAGAACCATGAGGTAGAAGTCAAAACCTGACTTCCAGAGTCCTGCCTGAAGGCTTGATACCAAAGACACAATGCTCATTAAAATGTATGGTGATTTTCTTGGAGTTCCTCTCAAGTGACTTTGGAGAAAGGGGGACTACTTAAGATACTGAGTTGGGTTCATGACTTTTTTTTTAAGAGCTTCGTATTCAGCCAGGACAAGATATTCATACAGGAAAATCTTCTTTTTAGAATCAGGAAAGCTTACTGAATACCTCTGCTCTACTGACAATATCTATTAAATATATATATATATATATATTTTCTGTGCAAGTGCTTCTGGATATCTGCTTCATGTTTATGAGCAATTATAATATTTTTGCACTTCTTACCAGTTTAGTTACATATTCAACATACTTGTCTTCTAATGCTCACAAGAAGTTCTTCCTTCTTCATGTTCTCATGTAGTCCATCAATAATCCCTATCTCATGTCTTATCAATTTTGGGAGCTGATAACCTGTCCTTATAAGATCAGTGGCGATTCACTGAACTCTTTACCTTTTAGAGCTGACTCAATGCAATTCCTATAGCAGTGTTCTGATACCTTCTGCAAACAATTTGTTAGGTACTTGGCTAAAGTTTTCTAGAAGGACACCTACATGAAGTTTGTTAATAATTGATTTACATGCAAAGGAGGTTTGTCTGTGAATTCCTGCTGACTGCTAATTGAAGTGTGTGTGTTTGTGTGGTCAGCTGGCTAGATGTCAGGAGTGATTTAAATGTTTATGCCTCATGTGATCCGAGGTATCTGGGAGTATCATGTGAGACGTTGTTTGCTTTCTTGTGCCTAATTTTAAACTCAAGCCTTTTCCGTGGCAGTCTGTCACTGAGTCTAGAGCCACTTCGAGATGTTCTCCTTAGAGAACTGTGGCCAGAGTTTAAAATTAATTTCTCAGAAAGCTTAGTGAATCTTGAAGGAAGGTTAATTTATAGATGCAAAAAGATGAGTTATTTGAAGAGATTATACCAGTAAAAAAGTTATGATAATTGATATATATCCAAAGGTATTTGCATTTCAGATAAAAGTAGTAAAAAAAAGTACCGAATGATTGCCCCTTTGCCACACAAACAATAGCTTCCCCCCCGACTATTATGTACATACTATCTTTTCTTTTTTCCAAATGAAATTTATAATCCCCCTATTCATGGCTTTTGTTGAATGTTCTTTTATCTTTGTTTCCTGAGCAGTATTAAGGCCAGTCACTTTCCAGGGAGCAATTTGCTCATTGTCTCCTACAGGGAGCTGTGAATCCGTCAGTCATTAAGACTTAAGGATAGTGGTAGGCAGGAGTATCAGTCTATCCTAAAGCCAGTTACTGTAGTTCCCAGACTTGGAAAAGTCCTTAACCTCTTTTAAACTCCCAAATGAAATTTGTAAATATGCTTTTTAAACCTGTTATTCAAACAAGAATGCATCCTAGAGGGAGATCTAGTTTTGTCAGGGTAGTTGAGCCACAAAAAACCCCCAAACTCCCAAAACCAGCAAAGGACACTATAATACTAGAAGTGAATTGGGCTCATCAATGGATTAGAATGAGTTCTGTTGGGATTACCATCTTTGTGAAAAGTGATAATATACTAGAATAGATAAATCATCAAATCTGATGGAGACACTTTTCTGCTGAATATGGAATCTCATTGTATTGCCAGTTGTCACAGTTCAAAACCCAACATATGTATTGCATGAGTGGGAATTAGGGAAGCAAGGGTACTGCCCGAGATCTCTTCTTGGGCAGCTAGTTTTAACTAGTGCTGATGTATTTTGCAGAACCTCACTTGCCAGTTATTTTGTACGTCTATGGGGTCAGTCTGCAGGCTTTAAAAAGCAAGAGCTTTCTATAACATTTTCAGCAAAAAGGCTTAGAAACTAGAGATATTGGTAGATGAGAGGATGAGGAGAAAAATTACTTTGCCCACAAGTGCTTTCTGTGTCAGACTTGAAAGCAAAGGGAAATGTGTTTTCATACTGCTTTCAAACTTCATCACAGGAAATTCAGGAAGGTATGTCTTTATCCTACAGAATTAATCTTCAGTGTGATTTTTTTTTTTTTTAAACCTGTTACTTATCAAAAAGCCACTAAGTAGTTCTCCAGCCAAAATGTAAATCATTAACACTTAAGTTGTGAGGGGTGAGGACTGAAGATCTTGCATGTTTCTTTCCATAATCTGAAAAATCAAAATTTGCCTTTTGTTCCCTGTAGCTTCTTCATGAACCCTTTTCAGCTTGCAGTATATACTTTAAGAAAATAAAACATGAGTTGTCAATTAGTGATTAACTAATTAGATTAGTTTCACTCTTAATATGGAAATATAAACCTGAAAAAAACTTTTTTTTTTGTTAGTCCCTGCTTTCTAAACAGTTATCACACCTTTACAGGAGATGTAATTTTTTAAACTGCAGTACTGTATCTTGGCACAGATGGAACTTGCCCCTTATCCTCTGTTTAGCATTAAATAAATTGCCATGTTTCAACTTGTTCCTTGTCATCCCTTGGGTAAAAATTAGTACGCAATGTTTCTCATTTTCTGCTCCAGTTGGACACAGGAGCACAGCCTCTGTCCTCAAGGTCATTTCAGGATAAAATATCTTAACCAAATTAAACTTGCAGTTAATCTAAGATCACTCCAATAAGTCCGAATGAGACCTTGCAGAGTTTCCTGCTTTCACTACTCTTCTTGATAGATATATCTTGCTTATAATCTCAAATTTCTTCAGTTGTGAGTCTTCCTCTGAGTGGGAGTGCTTATGATTGAGTGCTGTTTGGAAACCTCAGCAAGTTCTTAAAACTGATCCTCCAGCTGTTTGAGTTTTTGAAAGGTATCTTTACTGTAAGAACTTGATTTTACCCAAGGAAATAAGATTGTGGGGTAGAACAGCATGTCAGTCTTCTACTTTGTTTTGCATTGAAGCTGAAGACGAAATCAACCTGTTCTGTCCTTGGCAGATTTGTTGCTGAAACTGGCCAGTCATGAATGATATTTTGATATAAATAGAATTACATTCTGTTCCTTTTCTAATTAAGAGCACTGATACAGCAAAGGCATGAGACAGTGGAACAAGCTGTTGCCTTATAGTTCTATAAGCAATAACTAAAGAGCATTTTGTGAGGTTACAGGACTGAACTTCAGTAAACTCTTTCTAGGGTGTGAAGCAATACTATAATATCCCTTACTATGCTTTCCAGTATGTCAGAGTCCTTGAAATATGACCTAAAATAAACTGTGGGCAGCTACTGGGTCTTTTAATGTTTCGCTTAAGACTGCAGAAATAAAAACACTGAAAGCCTAATGAGAAAGTAGGGGTAGTTAAAGACATCCTGAGGTATATCTGTGGTGGTGCTTAACCTGCAGCGGCTGAAGCCTGTAAGAGTGTGGTTATCCAGGTCTGTGTTTAGTCTGAAGTTTTGTGCTTTTTCAGTTCTGCAGTAAGTGTTTCTCTGAAAGCATGTCTGGCTTTCAAGTTAAATTAGGTGTTCCACTAAAAGATGGTATCTCTGTCTTTAAACTGTTGTTAAGTATCTATCTTTTGTAGAATTTAAACTGTTTTGATTAAATAATTTATTGAAATGGGGGTGGTGGGGATGGGAGCAACTGTATGGGTAGGTCTGCATTAAAAACCATCAAGTAAATAGGATACACTTATGCACACTGAAAAAAGGTGTGCTGAAAGGAGTGGGGACAACCCTTAAGAAGTGCCTAACTCCTGAGTTTTTCTAATACAGAGAAAATTTTTAGTTACTGAAGTATCTTTGCCTTTCTGGTTCTTGAGGGGAAAAAATGATTAAACGTAATAGAATGTAAGAAGTTTCTCTGGAAACATGCTGCTGAAAATTATAAGAATTTTTAAAGCTTAGTTCAAATTTAGAAATAATGTTCCTGTCTCCATCTCCTTTAAAATAAAGGAAAATAAAACTAATCAGAGGAATACTGGCCTTTAATATATATGCCTTAAGAACAGTGTCCTTCAGAGAAGGTGGACATACAAGACCCTTCCCTCCCAAGTATTACTGATGTAATGTATCCAAAACCAGTGAACATTGGTAGTTTGCAAGCAGCTGTTTACAGAGAACAGAACAACTTGCATGTGCTGTTGTGACACTCTGAAGAAAATGTTCTTCCAGAAAGATTCTGTTTGTACTTTAAAACACAGGTGATTTTGGTAATGTCCGAGATGATCTGTTTTTCATACCCGTGGCCTATCATGACCTGTTCCTATAATACTATGTTCTTTGAAGCTATGAACTGTTGATCCAGAACTTTTCTACATGGTTGTTTCTCAGTTCATAGTTTTTGAAAATCTAAATCTTTTCAGTGGAAAAATGTGCATGCAGTACTCTGTTCTTATGCGATATTTTTTTATCCAGTTACAAAACTTAATGGTATCTCTGGATGCAGTGATACTGCGTATGAGGACTGTGGTGTTAAGATGTGTGTATTATAAATGTAAAATGCTATACGAGTTTATTGTAAATGTCTCCTTTTTATATCTTTCAGTTCCAGGGGACTTAGGTAATCAGTTGGAAGCAAAGTTAGATAAGCCATCAGTAGTCCACTATCTCTGCTCTAAGAAGACAGACAGTTATTTTACACTCTGGCTGAATTTAGAGTTGCTTCTGCCTGTCATCATTGACTGCTGGATTGATAATATCAGGTAAGACCAATTGCTCTCTGCAGTTATTTCCTTTCCTTAGACTGACATGCTTTGTACAGAATGGCTGCCTGCAACTTTCTTTTCTGATTCAAGACCAGTGAGAGAAATTACTTGGAATCTTGCTGGGTAGATCAACATGATGAATCAGAAGATGTGTCTCTGTTGCCTCACTGATGAAAAGCAGAGGTTCTCTTTAGTTTCTTCCACTCACTCTCCTACCCATTACCCAGTGTTGGTTTGGGCACTTTGATAAGCTTATCTAAAGCAGAACATTTTCTGCTTTTTTGATGAGTTACTTAAGTTTTGATGAGACAAGGGGGAAGAAGGGACATCAGGCAGCACAGCAGACAGGCAGAAGGAATGTGAGCTTGCACTTTTGCTGGCAGTGTGTCATTAGAGAGCAGTCCCAGGGGCAGCTGAGACACATGGGGTCCTTCAGGGGCAGTCTGGAATTCTCTTTCCAGAATTATTTTGGTTTAACACATTGCCTAATTTAAAGCTTCCATAATATTTCATCATTCAGTCTATTTCATGAATGCTACTGTAAAAATCACATATGTATCTCTCTGAAAATAAATACTGAGCTTGTACAATTTAAAAATATTGTATTGGCATGTTGCTCTTTTATGTGAATATACCAAGCTGTTGTGTAGCTGTACCTCTGCTTTGCCTTGCTGTATGCCTGACAGGTTAGAGAGGTTTTTGGTGTGTGAAGATTTGAGTATCAATTCAGATTCTAAGACGCCATCTGGAGGTAAAAACTTGCATTCAGAAATGGCAATTGTATCGGTATGGTATTAAAAACAAGCAAAACCTCAGCAACAACAATAATAGTAATGATTAAAAAAAACCCTGACCCAATGCTCCAGATTTTTCATATCTCAAATAGATCTGAAAAATGTCTACAAAACACTGAATACCTCTCTGTGTCTCCTGAGGTACCAATTGTTATTAGTCAAGAAGTATCAAGTACTCCCTTATGCTGGTATCAGTGTTACCAAGCAGAAGTGAATTATTTTTATCTAGGAGAATTTTTCTGGTACCTGATTTTACAGGTATTTTATCTTCTACTGCCCCATTCTTATGTTCTTGAAAAGCCTTTGCCATTATGTGAAATGGTATAGAACTATATAAAGTAGCTTATATTCTAAAGTTGAAATTCAGCTACAATTCTGTATACTCAGTTTTATAGAGAAGCCTCAGATTTTGCATGTAAAGCATTAAGCTAATTAAAACAGTTGTTTGCATTGTGTAACCTCTTAGCCATTAGAGTACTCTTACCATGTCTGCCTGTTAGGTTGTTGTTTTTTTTTTCTTCTGAGTAATAGCACTTAAAGTTCTTGTTACTGCACTCAGGATGTAAGACCCAATGTACCTGAGAGTTGTCATGTGCTAATACAACATGTTTCATGTTTTTCTCTCTTTTTTTTTTTCTTTTTTTCCCCCCAGGCTGGTATATAACCGAACAAGTAAGATTACAGAACCACCAGATGGAGTGGATATTAGAGTCCCAGGTTTTGGGCAGACATTTTCCTTGGAATTCCTTGACCCAAGTAAAAGGAGTGTTGGTATGTACAAACTGTGTCTGAAGTGCTTTGTCACTCGTATAAAGGCACACTGGAAAAATCCTATGACAAGCTGCTGAAATGGGATTTCAAATTACAGTTCTGTTTTTCTAAACTTTTTTTTGTAGTCAGGTGGCATATGGCTCACTTTGCTTTTAGGTGTTTTCATTGCATTGTATTGTTTTACCTGTTGTTTGGCCTGACAGATTGAGGCAAGAAGATTCTGTGTTATTTACTCTTTGTGCCAAATTTAAGTTCTCTGGAGGAGACTTGAGTAGGCACTTTGAAGACAGATATTTTTGGAAAAAAAAAAGTTGAGTAGAAGATTATGTGACTGAAGCTTGACAACAAAAACAAAATAGAAACACTTCATTTCATCTTAGTTCTGAATAAGGTCCTGCACCTGGGATACGGCAATCCCAGGCACAAATACAGGTTGGGCGGAGAATGGCTGGAGAGCAGTCCTGAGGAGGACTTGGGGGTGTTGGTGGATGAGAAGCTCAACATGAGATGGCAAGGCGCGCTGGCAGCCCAGAAAGCCACCTGCATCCTGGGCTGCATCAAAAGAAGTGTGGCCAGCAGGTTGCAGGAGGTGATTCTACCTTTCTACTCCATTCTGGTGAGAGACCCTGCCTGGAATACTGTGTCTAGCTCTGGAGTCCTCAGCACAGGAAGGACATGGACCTGTTGAAACGGGTCCAGTGGAGGGCTGGAGTCCCTCTGCTGTGGGGACAGGCTGAGAGAGTTGGGGTTGTTCAGCCTGGAGAAGAGAAGGCTCTGGGGATACCTTATAGTGGCCTTCCAGTACCTGAAGAGGGCTACAGGAGAGATGAGGAGGGACTCTTTATCACGGAGTGGAGCGGTAGGTCAAGGGGTAACGGTTTTAAACTGGAAGAGGGGAGATTGAGATGAGATCTTAGGAAGAATTTCTTCCTTGTGAGGGTGGTGAGACCCTGGCCCAGGTTGCCCAGAGAAGCTGTGGCTGCCCCATCCTTGGAGGGGTTCAAGACCAGGCTGGATGGGGCTTTGAGCAACCTGGTCTGGTGGGAGGTGTCCCTGCCCACGGCAGGGGGTTGGAACTGGATGATCTTTAAGGTCTCTTGCAACCTGAATCATTCTATGATTTATGGTAGCCCCTGTGCTGCTTTGATCATTGCTCTCCTCCAAATCAGGTGCGGTCATAACAGCAGCTTTGCTGAACATTTTGGGCATCTGTTGGCCCTGGTTGTTCCCCTTCCAACTCTGAGGAGGTTTTTTGTCCTTAAGAATGAGTTAATGTGTTTGGGAGATACAGTGCCACACTCTGTAATTCCTTGTCTTTTGTCAGTGTCAGAGCAATTATATTATTACACTTGTGCTGCAAAGGATTTCTGCATTCATGTTTGCAGGTTTTTTTTTTAGTGTTTTTGTGGAAGTCATCTTTCAGAAAACACTGATAAGCTTTTGTGAGGAGCTGTTAGCTGTAGCTGAAGGCTTAAGTAATTTAATAGTAATGGACTGAGCTTCACATGCTTCATAGTATGGGTTTCTTTTTCTTTTCTGCAGGGAGCAATCCCCAGAAGGGCAGAAAGGTACTTAATGATCTTCACTAGACGACTCTTATAACTAGAACAGAGACATATTTAAAATTGCTGATGTTCACTTCAGGGACTATGTGTTAAGCGTTTGAGACTAATGTTCTGCTTTTAACTTAAATATGACTGTGATATTCAACAGGATGTTTTGATACTTGATTTTTCTGTTACTAGATGCATTGAATTGTGGTAATACTTATATCCTATATGTCAAAGCTTGTAATATGCAGCATATGTCAATATAGAGCCAGTCTGCAAATGTTTCCCTTCTTTGCAATTAAAGCATTATGTTCAGTCACTTAAGTCTCAGTCCACTACCTGATAGAAAAGGGTTTTGGGGTAGTTTCCAGAATTTTGCTGTGGGGTACGCTGTAAGCATTTGTTTCCAAGAATAAATGTTGGTGAAATCCAGGCCAGCCTTTATGAATGTATTATATACCCTACCTTAAATTAATTTGCAATCGACAAAAGCTAGGGCTATAATGTAGTAGTTCTGAGGTGTATTCTTTACAGTTCAAGGGTAAGACACATTTCTGCTGGGGAAAATGTCTCCATCTTGTGTATGCCATGTCTTGCTGCCACACTTATTTGACAGATCGGCCAACTAGTAAGAAGTTTTAATACTGGTATTCTCTCACTTTTGGGGGACAGTGAGCATAACTCACTTCAATATGCAGCTTTCTAGAGTGTCAAAGACTAAGACTACAGTTCCATGTTCATATGTGTGGCATCCAGAACTTACATTGTTTTGTGATAGCATTCGAAGCAGCCGTCAGACACTAATCTTTTCACTCTTCTGTTTCTCTCTTCTCTGATGTCTGCAGGCAGTTACTTTTATATGCTGGTGCAGAGTTTAGTAGATTGGGGCTACAAACGTGATGAAGATGTAAGAGGAGCACCTTATGACTGGCGAAAGGCACCAAGTAAGTAACACTATTACTTGAACAAAATTTTGACTCTCCCAGCCAGCGAATGTTGTTTTGAGTCTCTTCTGCCATCCCACCTGAACAATTATAATTAAAACTTTAATTTTGACTAGTTCTTGGAGCCTGGATACCCCTAGGCCCAGATGAAAGCTTTGTGGTGTGGTTTCCTTTGTTGTTTTAAACAATTTGCTATTTAAGGCTTGCTTAAAAACAAAATAACAAAAAAACCTCCACACCACCAAAACACATCCCCACGAAAACACCCAGCCCTCCCACTTAATACTGGAATTTCTAAGTTTTGCATTATTAATTCCAGAGACAGTTTAAAAAAATAATCTTTTAAAGAGTTGTGTTGCAGTTAAGCAGTTAAAATTAGTAGTTATAACTGTGTAACCTGTGTATGTTTACTTTAGATGAGAATGGAGACTATTTTGTGGCCCTTCGCAAGATGATAGAGTTAATGTATGAGCAGTATGGAAGTCCCGTTGTCTTAATTGCCCACAGCATGGGGAATATGTACACCCTCTACTTCCTCAACCATCAGACTCAGGATTGGAAAGACAAATACATAAAAGATTATGTGTCATTAGGCGCTCCATGGGGAGGAGTGGCTAAAACTCTCCGTGTGCTGGCTTCAGGTAGGTTATTTCAGGGTTTGGAATGTATTTGGTCAGTAGTGCAAGATACTAACTAGACTGTTAACTGTAAGATTGCAGGATGAGTGTTTAAGTTACTGCGAAGTTAAAAATAATTTTTTCATAAGTGGTGGCAACTTGCTGTTTCAAACCTTTGACCAGAGTTCTTTATGTTCATGGGAATTGTGTAAATCTTTTATATCCCTTAACCAGGGGCTGCATCCCCTCTTGACCTCTCCTAACCTCTTTTTAGCACACTGTGTCATCTGTTGTTTGGCCTGGTGTCTTCTATTTCTGTCACTTCTGCTGCCAGACTGACTTCTCTCTTCAGGATTGCAAAACTTTTGACTACAGAGCATTCGGTAGTTTCCTTTGATTAAAGACCACACACATTAAGGGAAACTTGCAGACGTGGTGGTGAAGTGGTGCCCACAGCACAAATGCTGTCAAAAGTTATAGCTCTATAGATAAGGAAAATGAATCTTTGAGATCTTAGGTTTAGCATACGGGACGTGCCTGAGACAGAAAATAATTTAATAAAGAAGCAAAACATATTTCACTAAGTAACTGCAAATGACTGAAAAAAGTTCACTTACCCTATTGTGTGATACCATAGTTATTTCATGTGCTTTAGCATTTAGTTCATGATTCTGGCTTGTTTTTTTAGCTTGTTTCTGACTTGCTAGCTTTGGAAATCACTACCTTCTTCCTAAACAAAGCTGGCATCAAAAACTGGACTTCATCAAAATGCAGAACACACAGTAAGTGCCCAGCCATGCATAGACAAATGAAAGAATACTTTGCTTAGCAAAGGCATTTGATTCTGAATAGTGTGCAGCTCAGTTACTAATTAGAAAACTTAAATTGGATGTTTGTATTGAGTTATATTATATATTAAATCTATTGCAATGGCACTGTAAAAAATTATTTCCCTTTTCCCACAGGCTTCATCTGACAAGTTTGCATGCTGCAGAAATGGCAGGAACTGAGCAATGTTAATATCACCTCAATAAAATTACACAGTTCCAGATTTCTGTTGGATGAAACTTTTGTTCTTCCTATCTTGTTTATCCTTTAAAATGCATGTCATCCAAAGTGGCTAGCTATACAAATGCATAACGAATAGTTAAATTTCTACTAAAATGTAGAAATATATCTTCTAATCTGTGTGTCTGTGCTAAAGTCCGTGTTTTAGAGCAGAAATTTAAGAATCGCGTATGAGGGGTTGTAAACAGACGGTTGTAAACAACAACCATCAGGCCTTAATACTTGGATTACATTAGTCTATTAAAGAGTTTCTACAACTGAGATCATCAGGGTGTTAGTATGCAGAAGAATTATTGCTTTAAAGGAAAACACTGTGTTGCTGCAGGAAAGACAAGGCAAGATATGAATGTGTTCTTTCTGTTCCCATTGCTGCTTATAATCTGGTAATAGCTAGGAACTTCAATCAAGTCCACGATTGTGTTACCGAAGTGGTAAATTTCTGCTACTTGTTCATGTGCTTTGCAAGATGAATAGTTACATCTTTACAATTCCAGGGCCAATAAATTGAAGATGTTCTTCCCAATACAGCAAGAGACACAAAGTTCACTCTGGTAGCTTGTTTGGTTGTGTGTTGTTTTTTTTTTGTCAGTGTAAGATGCTAGCAGTGTCTTCCTTAGACCTAATAATCTCATTCACTACAATGTCAGCAAGTGTTGTGTTTGCTGACTTAAGAGTGGTCTTGGCCAATACAGTACTTCTGTACTTTGGAGAAAAGTAAATGATTTTATAAGTATTTTGTAACATCTCTATAAGAGGAGGCTGGAATAATTAGGTTCTGTGTTAGATTATTCTACTGGAAATAAATTTTCTACATGTTCCATTCATTGTTCAATTCAGAACTTGGCCTTTCTTTGCTGAAAACTGCCAGGTAGTATTCCATAGCTCAGTGGTGAGCATGCACAGTTAAGTATTCACCCCACACAGAAATGGGAAGCACATTTTTTAGGACCTTTGTGGTTCTTGCTGTGCTCTTTTGAGTTTCCTTTTTATCTGTTTCAGAGTTCTACTAGCAATATATACTCCTCCTAAACATGGTGTTAAAGACTGCTTTAGATCTCCTTGCTGAAGCAATAGTGCCACCTTATGGAATTGAAAAATACATTTTGGTGCTGTTTTGGGAATACTGGTTTTGGTTTCAGTGTTTCAATTTTTATGGTGTGGTTGACCTGTATCACTACATACTGTAACCACCTGGACCTAATAATAGAAAATCTGATTCAAGGTTCAGGTGACAAAAGAACTAAGGAGTGCTGGCCACTGTGGTAATGGAAAGTGGGGCTCATCAGATGCTTACTGTGAAAATAAACTCAGACCTGTCTCTGGGCCTTTTTTTTTTTTAAATTTGTTTCTAGTAGTCAACTGTATCTGCCATTTGTTAAGCAGCTTTTATTTTTGTGAAGGTACAAGAGCAATGGTTAAAATATGAAGAAAGATGTGTGAAAATTATAACTTAGTCATTTGTTATTTTGAGCCATCTTTGGAACAAACTGCTGAGAAAACAACGGACTTGATGTCTACTAAAAGTTCTTGAAGTGTTTTGGCCAAACACTAGATCTGTAATAAGAGTAAGCCTCAACTTGGTAAAATGTAACAATTCTGTGGTTTCTTGGGTATCGGATAATTTAAGACCTTCATTGATAATAAGCTCTAGCTCTCTAGATTTATATTATTTTAAGAAAATATGATGCCTTGGAAAAGCTTGGCTAGCTGAAAACATTTTCCAAGTATAGTAGTTATCAACTGGTCTTTCAAGAATCGTTGGGTTTGTTTTTCACACCCCTGGCAAAGATGTAGTTTGGGTTAACAGAGTTGCTAGAAAATATTAGTGCTACATTAGAGAATACCTGTGTTCTGATCAATACAAGTATTTTAGCAGTTTTGAAATGCTGACTGGGAGGGAAGATGCTCATGTTGGCAAATTCCATCCCCCCCCTCCTCCCCGTGGTTCCCACCAGAAGCTAACAAGCTCTGACTCTTAAAGAAGAGTAAAAAGTGCTGAAGTGCTACTGCTGAACTGGTCACTCAGTGCAGCATTTTTACTTGTAGCATAAGCAGTGACAGTAATATTTGCCATACAGTATTTCTTCTGTTTCCTTGTACGACAAGTTATTTTTTTAGGTAACGCTGTCTTTTAATTGTAGACATGTTCTGGTAGGTTTTGTTACGAAGGGAGCACATAAACTGGTAAAACACTATGCCCAATGGTAAACAAACCATGTGGTAATCTTTATAGCTATCCTGAATGAAATACTGCTGCTCTGCTTGTTTTGAATGTGCAAAGCTTTAAACATTTTGTTAAGCGTATAAAGTCTCTTCATGAATTCTAACATGTGTGGATAGTATATTTACCTGTTCTTTCAGCAAAAACGTGATCCAGGTACCTGAGTCACTGTGAAATACATTTCCAGAAGAACATTTAAGACAAAACTTGCAAATGGTATAAATAATGCCTAATAAAAGCTGATTTGATTTCTTACTCAGCTAATATAGGAAATATTTTTGCCATTAAAAAGGAGTATATTGGAAAGGCAGCAGTGTCCTTGGTTTGTCAGTCATCCATCCATCAACTTGTATTTAAATTAGTAAGTTATTAGAAGTTAGTTTGCAGAATTATTCACGCAATCATAAATGAGGACAAACTTCTCAAATTGTCACTGTAAGCTAAGGGAATAATATTTTTATTCATGTTATCACTGTGAGTGGTTGATTGCTGCTGGTTGAGCCTCATACTTTGCTCTGTGTATAATGAAATTCAACTTTTCTTTTTTAAGGTGACAACAACAGAATCCCTGTTATCAGTTCACTCAAGATCAGAGACCAGCAGAGATCAGCGGTTTCCACAAATTGGATGCTCCCCTACAACTACACGTGGCCTCCAGATAAGGTCTTTGTAAGCACACCTACGGCTAACTACACTCTTCGGGATTACCAAAAATTCTACAGGGACATCAATTTTGAAGATGGCTGGCTCATGAGACAAGACACTGAACCCCTGGTCTACCAGATGACACCCCCTGGTGTGCGCATACACTGTCTTTATGGTACTGGCGTGGAAACACCCGATTCCTTCCATTATGAAAGTTTTCCTGACAAAGAACCCAAGATTCTTTACAGCGATGGGGACGGGACAGTAAACTTACAGAGTGCCTTGCAGTGCCAGAAGTGGGTGGACATGCAAAAACAAGAAGTGGTGATATTTGAGCTTTCAGGAAATGAGCATATTCAAATGCTGTCCAATGATACTACTATCTCTTATGTGAAAAAGCTGCTTTTTGATTTGTGATACCTTGTGTTGACAGTTATTTTTGTCACCTGTGATGCCTTCCCTTAAACGTGGGAAAATGCCTTTTAATCCCTTGATATTTACATATTTGAACTATTTATTTTTTTTAAGGCTGTGTTCAAGCAGTTGTTTGGTGTCCTAAGTGATCGTTTGTCTCTGATTTCTGTTTATGATGCTTCATGGTATTTTCACATCCTGGAAATTTGGACAAATATGCATTTTGGTGCCTCTGGTGTTGTATCCAGTATTCATACAGACTTCCATTTGGAGATTGTGCAGCCCCTTGCACATATTACATAGAACCACAGGCACCTGAGTTCCTTTGTGTGGTCTTTGCAGGGTTTGGAGTGGGAGGGTGAGGAAGGATTGTAATTTCAGATGCCCATAGAACAAGGGAATTATCTTAATTTGGGAAGCACAGTAAACTTTTTAAAGGGTCTTGCATATTCTGATCCACAGTTCCCAGTACCTTAGTTTGTAAATGTGCATATCTACTGGGTAAGATAGGGAAGAGGGCTGTCTGGTACTGTACTACTTTTGTCGTATCCAGCCTTTCTTTTGTTACAGCTTTTTGGGGGGTGGGGGGGGAGAAAGATAGATGTGAGAATTACTTGGAAGCTTCTTATTAGGTATCTTTTGGGGTTTGTTTTTTCTTTTTTTTTTTTTTAAGGAAGAAATTGTTTGCTCATCGACTTCTAGAACCAGATTACTTACAGTCTGGAGTCTGAGGAATTCTCACCTTGTGCTTTATTTATCAATGAGGGACAGAAGGTAAACAGTGGTTGGTGCTTGCAATAACTGTAGCTTTGTGAAGTAGCACATAAATTAAAGCTAATTGAGTTGAATACTGGCAAACAATCCATACAGAATTGCATTTCTGTGTGAAAAATTATCTTCTGTGTTGGAAATGATAATGAATGGTGGGCTTTAATTCAAAACTTCCTGAAATGGGGTGGCGAATGGAAGCCAGCATAATACAGTATGAAGTGTAAACTTTGTCCTCGGTCAAATACTTAGGCTCTGATCCAGTTACTGACCAAGTAGTGATTGGAACAACATTGCATTCAGCTGAAAAGAAACTTTGTTTTAAGACTAAAATTCACTTTCCATAATTACAAATTCTGTTATTGCTGTTTGAAGAAGTTGGGACATGCTGTTCCTTAAATGTTTCTGTAAATTGCTGAATGTGCAACTCTGCTAATTTCCTACAGTATTGTTTTACTTTAAAAAAAAAAGAAAAGAAAGAATTCAACTCTGAATGCCACAGAAATGATAGCCTAAAGGCCCTCATATTTGATTACAGAAGTGCTGTTGGAGAAATAGTTACACTTGAAGATTCTCTTTTGCTTGCTTTAAAACCAGTCACCCAGTTAGACTGCACTTTGTTTCCTGAAAATGCAATTTTGAATGCTTTCAAAATGCTAGGTCCTCCAAGAAAAATGTTTTAAGAGTTTCAGAAACTCATCAGAACTATTGAGGATTCATTAGTTAAGAAACTGAAGTTGTCTAAAGGGTAAAGTTTTTAACTATTTTGGTAGCATGCAGAAAATGTTTGCTGTCTTTAAATGTATTGGTAAGATGTGTTGAAATGACAGGCTTGAACCTGTGTTCCTGTAGACTGCAAACACTTCGGCACAGGAGGTAGGTTTAAGGCTTTAAGTTTTAATCAGAAATGACTTGTAAATCCAGAACAACTTGAACTAGGGTCATGGATAAGCTAAATATCTTCCTAAGTTTTAACTTCCTTATGTAGCTTCATTTTTTCCTATTACCTTTGTTGAGGGAGAGGACACATATTCCTGATTTTTTACAATGAAACATTTATTTTGTCATCAGTTGCCCAGAAACCTACAGTTCAGCAGCAATATTGCCTAGACTTTTCCAGAGTAAGTACCAAGTTGCCTCATGCCATTTGTAATTGGTAACTGTTGAAATGAAAAAACAAAACAACAACAAATCCCCACAAGAAAAGTCATTTAGCCAAGTGTTCTGTTTTATGCAGGGCTGTGAGCTGGATAAGCCTCAGGCTTGTGTTCCAAGACTGCTCAAAGATAAAGCTCCTGTGGTCTGACTCTGGTCTGATTTTTTGAATAAATTGCTATGTTACTGGTTTGCAACAGAAAGACAGTGCAGAAAACAGCTTATCGCAATCAGTATTTCTTGCTGAAGTAGAATGTAGCCTGTTAATAAGCACTGGAATGAGTGGAGCTGGAGGCTGTATTGGAGGCTACCAACAGGGCATCAAGGGCTGAAACAAATGGGAAAAGAACATAGGGAAACAGTTCTTAACCTGGTGTGGAGAACTTCTCTAAGCTTCATTTAGATCCTTACCCATTAATTGATGTCATTTTCAGTCCCATACCAAGGGTTTAGCTTCAGGGATTTTTGTGACTTGAAGTTCCAAAATACATGATTCCAAAAGATGCTCTTTCTTTTTTTTTCTTTACTACTTCTTTCTTTTTGTGCCCCAAAAGAAAAAAAAAATATTCTCTTATTATTTTCTAACTTTGTCAACCTAGTATTGTGTTCTGAGATCAGTTGACTCTATCTTTTAACCTAAAGATCCACAAATCAGCTTTCCATTAAGCAGACAAGCCCTAGACCCTTTCTATAAACTCATGTTAGTTAACCTGGTAAAATGAAGCTGAAAGTTTTTCAGGGCCCTTTTTTTTTGTTGTTGTTTTTTGTCACTACAAAGCCTTGTGGCACAAGAATGTGCATACCTGAGTTCGAAGTACTGTGTTAGACCAGTGCTTCTGGTGAGACTTTGCTTGGGTGTGATGGGTTCTGCAGACTATGGTTCTGGTTTATGTCCAGAACTTCTGATTTTTGTACCAAATCATCTTCAGCCCTTTCATTTTCAGTTTCTTGCATATTAGGATGGTGTTCGCATGGAAGTAAACTACATCATTCTGGTCGCTGAAACTGAACCACTTCACTCAGTCTGTTGGGAAGTGCTTACTCACTATGGCATGTTCCTCTCTAAGGGCAGAGTGTTTGGCATTCCTGGTACAGGCCTGCGAGAGCCACGTGCACTTGAGCATTCTAGATTCTTGTGGGGTCTCACCACAAGAGGTCTGAAGAAATATGTCTGTAAGGAGAGGAGGATGTGGCACTTTCTCAAGAGGAGTAACTCAGGTGCTTTGCCACACTGCACAGTTGAAGTGTTTGAATTTACTAACATGTCTTCATTATACCTAACACCTATCGATCATGTCTCTCTCTTTCCATAACTTTTACTTGGTTTTATTCTTCCAGGATATTTTCAGAAACCAAAAATAGTCTTGAGGACCAAATGTGTTTCTTATTTTATTTCTGACAAAATGTATAGAAGATGCTGAAGAAGCTTTCAGCTGTCGTAATACTTCTGAAGAGGTTCAGAGTCACTATGTGATTCTGTTTAAAAACAGAGAAGGCTTCACTAACTAGCAATAATTGCAAAGGACTTGCAGACCAAAGGAAGGAATGTTTGGTATTAAGGTAGTTCTTGGAGCACAGTGTGTTCAAGGCCCTCTTAAATTCAGGGAATGGTTGGCAATGACTTTGCTGCTCTACACTTAACAGTATTTTGTATGGAACATATTCTGAGACCTAGCATTTTATATGCTCTTTTTGTGTATGAATGCATTCAATAGATTTTGAATATTTTATTGTCGAACTTTGATAATATAATAAAGTTGATCTAATACAGCTTGTCTCCTGTTGTGAATAAAGTGTTGTCTCGGCACTCAGATGGAATACCAACTTGTTGCTATTTTTGTTCCCCAGGGATTCCTGGTGTCTCCTTTTCTTGTAGTAACTGCAGCTTGGTTTGTCGTCCAACAGCACCTGCTGTCTTGTGGGCACACTTGGACTTCTCTGTTAATTGTTCTTGAATTTATGGAGATGTGCGACTGAGACTCGGTTTCCTTTGTTTGCTTCTTTTCTTGTTCATGTCTTTAAAAAAAAGTTCTTGGAATGCCTCATCCTTCTGTTGAGGTAGTCATTTAAAATTAGTCCCTCAGTCTTGAAGTGTCCTAAATGCTTGCAGTTGCGTTGATACTGTTGGTTTCCAAACTGGTCCACAACTGGTGTATGTTGACCATATGGTTTCATGGTTGTATGAAATAATCTTTTTGCAATTAAAAATATAGCACTGTGGCTCTGAAGAAACTGGAGCAGTAGACAATGATTCTGCAGGGCAAAAAAACTCCAGAAATATCTCCCTTATCAAAGTAATCTAGAAGCCTGTTGGGCAAGTGTAAGTCTTCTGGTGGCTGGCCTGGACACTTCACTAACCTATACTTCAAATGGTTGAATGAAGAATGATCAAGTTGAAACTTGCCTTCTGGGGGGCTGCTCTTCTTTTTTTTTTTCATGATAAAGCCTGTAATACAAGATGAGTGTTAGTGAGTGCTGCTTCTCTCTCTGTCCTAGCTTCCTATTAATCAGCCAAGAATTGTCCCAGTGCAATTCTTGTTCGTGCCTTTCTCAAGGCTCATTGACAGCCCATATGATTGCAGGAGAAAGGGGAGTGTGGCTTTCCTCCAGCTCCCTATTGACATGGGGAAAATCCTGCACTGAAGCATTGTACCAATTGTTGGAAGAAGCTGGGAAGGCTGAGAATACAGGGGAGTGGGGGCAAAGCCTGGCTAGAGTGATGCCAAGCCGTTGTGTCCCGTGGAATGCTAGAATGTTGATACAACACTGGTGCTAGATTGGGTTGTGCATCTTTTAAATAACAAAGGTATAGTTGCATATTCCCTGATGCTGTTTTGCTGTGCTGTCTGATATGCTTATTTTAATGATGGCATTATAGTTTTGAGAAACTATCTTGATTTTCTTTTTAGCTTGAATTACAGTTTTCCTCTAAAGTTCTAGCTCAATAATTTCTTCGATTTAAGTCTAATATACTTCGTGGTCATCCAGATCAACAAATCAGTGTTAAGTGGAATGTTTCATTCCCAAATCAGCATTCTTCAGGCAAAAGTAGAATGTAATAATAGCCCAAGAAATTGAAAAAAAATTCATATGCAATGTTTTAGTCAAAATATTGGTGTTAAGTTTGTCTTAGTGGTTTTTGTTGATGTTGCTTGGCAACTTCTTGTTCTAAGCCATGCAGCATCTGAGCAGAAGATCCCAATCCTGAACTCCTTTCCTTTGAGTGTAGCACATGATCACTAATCTTGAGTGAAATAGTTCAGCAAGTTACCTTCATTTCAGCTTTTAGGGATTAGTTCTCAGATATTTGAAGTGCAAGTTATTCTCCCCACCCCAGCAGATCTGGAAGCAATAGTGGTATCATGCTGGTACTTCCAGTGCTTTTGCAGCTGTTTGTTACCACTTACAGCACTGATTTCACTTTCTCAGCACCTAAAGGTGCTTGATGTGGATCAGTGTCACTCTCACCTAACAATTGCAGAAAATAATCTGGTATTTCTAGAACAATCTCTCTGTACTGGGGCAAATTCTTCAGTTAGGTTTTAACCAAAGACTGCGTAGCATGTTACTGGGGCTGTTAAAGAAACAATGCTGGAAATCTGGAAAAGAGGAGGTAATTTTAAATGTGAGGGTACTAGGAAGCCCAATTATAAACAAAATATTTCTGTAGCCTTGTAAGTTGTTACAGAGTGGCCAGTGAATTAATGAAGCTTTGTACTGGTGTTACCTGGGTACATAAACACTTGGCCCAGTCACAAAATTATTTCTTTTACGGGAAGGAAAGCAAATTTTGTGATGCAAAAAAAGAAAAACTGAGCTGTCTCCTTTTGTAGAAAGAATGTTTAGCATGAAATACTGGGGGGGAGGTATCAGAGCTGGAAACAGTGGAAAAGTACAGTGAGATAAAATAAGATGAACAGTAGTAACAGAAAGTCCCTAATGAAAACTGAAAACTGAATCACTTGAGGCAATTAAAAATGCAAATTGAAAATACATTTTGGTGCCTCTAACAAAGGCAACCAGAAACTTTCTCTTACTGATTTGATGATTCTTCAACAGCCTCATTTATGCAATGGCAACTGGTTTCAATGGACTTTTGATTTTTGTCTGTAATCAAAGCCTGGGGGGGGAGAGTGTAAGATCTAGCACTTTTCATAATAATTGTAAACGTGTCTGTCTGGCAACTTGCTGTGTTGCCTTGAGCAGAACTTGGCCATCAGTTTTACTTTTTCCTGCTTTCTGTTAATTCCAGGGCTTTGGTAAATCTAGTCAATGTTTGTACAGTGCTTTGGAATATGCTGGTATATTCACTCTTAAACACTGAAAAATCAAACTACTCTGCCTTTCTTCCCCCAACTTCATGCGATTGTAAAGCTTGCTTAGAAGTTCTGAATTTGTGACCAAAGCAAATGGGATGTACTCAGTGCTCCACGGCTTTTGAGCTTTTGTGTGCTCTTCTTAATCTTCTGTTTTAAACAGGCGGGCTTAGAAAGGCCATGGATTTTTAATGGGGAGGAATTACTTGAAGACTCGGTGACATGATCTTGAGGCTCTAATTGCATCATCAATTTCTCATAGAAATCTTTAGAAAGCATACATCTACTTTGTCTGGAAATCCCTGGGAAGTTTGGAATTCAAACATAGGCGACAGTACCTAAACGCAGAACTTCCCTCCTAGGATATGCTGCTGCTTGGGTTAAAATTCTATGTGCCAGGGACTCCTGTTGCCATGAAAATCAGCGTTAATTTTCACTTCTGGGAAATAGCCATAGGATTGATTGTAAGCACGTATTTGTGAAGACAAATGGAATTCTTTCCTGCAGACTTTGGCTCTGCCTTCACGGTGCAACTGCCAAAAACCCCACTAGAGGGAAGGGCATCTCAGCAAGCGCTCGGGTGGGGTGTCCTGGCAAGGGAGGCCAGAGCTTGGTCAGGGCAGTGACAGTGAAGGGGGAAGAAAAACGTTCCCTGGCATCACGGAAAGTTATTTACCTAACCTTAATCCATTATATTTTAATGACAAATACGCGGCACTGGCTTTGTACTTCAATCTGCCCGTTCTCCATTAGAAATGAGTGATGTAGGAGTACGCAGAGGGCTTTGTAAAGACTGGAGGAACTAAGTTAAGTCTGAAGTGCCTCATGTCCTTCAGAAATCTCTTTTTCCTTTACTGAAACAAAGCATCAGCGCCTAGGGAACTGAATTAAGAGGATTAGCACCCGGTTTGTTCTGATGCCATTTATTCCAAGATGTATCCTGGATGTAAGTCGCATTCAATAATGTGACTTCAGTTCATGGGAAAGGAATATTTGGGTAGTCTTATGTCCTTTGTACCAGTAGACGTCTTCAGCAGTCAGTAGTATCAGAGATTTGTGAACCTCAGGTAATCCAAAGACATTAATAACAGTTGTTTCACGTCTCCTATAGGTTTTTTTTTTTTAACTTGTATTTCAGTAGCTAGAACTGACTGGAGGGTGCTTTTAATTCTGCAATGACTGTGATGCTGTATTTTTCTTATGTAGTTGGGAGAAGAAAGGTGGGAGACTTACTGAATATAACTATACTTGGTATTTCTGTTCTCCTGGTTCAGATACATTCAAAGTTTTGGGGAAGAAAATTATAAGCGTTTTGGTTTATAGCTTTGCTGTACAGGTGGGCTCGTTGAATGATGACCTTGAATGATCCTCACAAACCTCACAAGAACTGGGACTGGTTTGAGTTAACGCATACTTTTATGATCTATATTAAAAATGCAGTAGAGGGCAGTAGTATATAAATTACAGAGATTTTTTTTTTTGGTAATGTTGAATCTCATCTGTGTTAATTTCACCTGAGAAATCCAGGATTACAGGGAAATGAAGACCTAAGTTTGATATCCACAAAACGTTTCCTGTCCTGAAACAATTGTCCATCTGCTTTTGGAGGAACTTTAAATAGTAAGGCAAAGATTTTTCTATCTGACATAAAAAGCAAGAAACATCAGCTTGATTCAAACTCTGAGTAAAATAATCTGAGCCACAAATTATATATCCAGTCCCCTCTACGTGCTCACATTAAAGTCCAAGTTGGAGGTTGCTGTCAGAAGTCTGAGCATGAGGCATTGTGGCTGCACACCAACAATGAAGCACCTATCTTTGTTGTTGAATTTGATTGGTCTGTAACCTGTCATTTGGACACGTTCTTCTCTAACAACTACATGGAGTGGATGTATAAATATTCTTGCTGTACAGTACTACAATGTACAAAATGAATATATTTTTAAAAAACGTGCTGCAAATGCTGCTGGATCTGTTTTCTTAGTGCACTGCTGAACCACAGACAAATCTTGTACCTCAAAGTTCTCACTTTGCTTGTAAGCCCTGACTCACACCTAGTAACCTTTCTGGGAAGGCAGAATTATTGACCAAGCTGCTATTGCATGTATAACTACAAATGTCACCTTATGTGAATAAAGTGTAAGTATCCACAGAGTCATCAAGCCAGATGGTAAATTCAGCTGCATGAAAATTCTATGCCTACGGGCTAAGTATTTTCATCACTATTATTATTTTTGAAACTGTGCTGTGACTGAGGTAATCAAAGAAGGAATCTAGTATAGCTCTAAGCAGTTTTATTAAGACTAACTCGGAACACTGCTGTTATCTTAGCTATCCTAGCAGATTCTTTATTTCCTGCATGAAAAAAAGGCAAGATAGAATAGGAAAACTCACTAAATACTTAAGCCACCATGACCAGAGCAGATTAAAGATGACAGGCAAGGAGCAGTAATAAGGGGTTCCTGCCTATCCACATGGCAAGGGCATACTTTCGTGGATCAAACCAAAATATGTACCTGTAGTTCCCAAAACATGGATTGATCACCCCTGCCTTACATGGTTCAGCTGTTTGGGAGGATCTTTGGAAGGTGAAATTGTGTAGTGAAGTGCTAGAGAGGTTTTAATGGTGGTAAAATGGTAAAGCAAAGGATGTAATAATCTCTAGTACGTGTGTGAAATCCTCACTCCTGTTGTACCTGCTTCAGTCTTGAGGTCTTGTGATATTTTCAGATGAAGGCAAGTACCGTTGTCCCTATTTGACACAAAGACACAGGTAACTTGTTCAAATTCCTTTAGGCAGAATCTGATCATGTACCTTTAACTCCAAAGTTAGTGCTCTTGTCTTAACAGTTTTCAGTCTACAGAACAAATAATTTTGTTGCTAGAGAGCAAGGGCAACGTTGGAATGCTGCTCTTTGATAGAGGAAAGAATACTTGAGAAAAACGTAGTCTGTGAATGAATGTATTTTCTGTAACACATTCCTGTCATTAATTTAATCTTGCTGAACTAACTCTAGGTTCCAAAGCAGCTAATCCCATGTGAAGATAACACATCCTTGATTTTTCACCTACTGGTAAGTATTGCAGTCTATGTCACTTCACGTTTTCTATGTTTCCATTACATCCATTTGTACTTCACTATGATACAATGAAGAAAAATATAACTAAAATACGATATAACATAGAACATAAAAGACAAAACAAACAAACTCCATCCTGTTAGAAATCCCTCAGTCTAGTGTTGGCTCCTAGTCCACTGGCTCAAACACCCTCCTCCCTGCCTTTGATTCAGCCTTTCTGACCTGGTTCTTGTCGCTGGGCCCAAGCTTTTTTCCCCTGCTTAAATGGTTAGCAAAACTTCAGCACCTTAAGCTTGAATAAACTTTCCAAAGCCAAACACTGCATGAAAATCTTCCACACAAACAGAAGCAAGCTGATAACAATCAACTGCTATGCACTGCTTCCTCTTGGAGAGAGACCAAATGCTTCAATAATGGCAAATGAAGTTTAAGGAACCCATGTTTTCTTAGCAGGGATGTCTGTGCAAAGATAGAATTTAGCTCAGAGCTTAAGGATGTCAAGAAATCAGAAAAGAATGAACTGAAATGTCAGAGAGGCAGCAGGAGGAAGTGGGAGGCTGGGCTGGCAGAATGGTGTCTGTCAGGCTGTGATGTATTTGTATTTTCTTTTGAAATCTACTTCGTCAAAGCAGAAGGAAAATTCTGACTCTGGGGAAGCTGAGGAAAAAGCAAGTATCTAGCTGGGCTACAGTTACTGGGATTTGACTATCCAACCTCAAAATCTGCTTAGCAACTGCTAATTTAAAGCTACCTAGGCTCTCAACTAGAGAGGCCTGGCCAGCAGAGACTGATGTTGGATTGCTGATCCATGAAGACAGCAGCCGTCAGGGAATCCTGAAGTTATCAAATATTTGCACAAGACACTTTTACAGATCATGTGTCTTAAGAGCTTGTTTCCTGAGAACCAGCAAAGAGCCTGGGTTTACATGTGGAGAAAGAGAAACTTAATGAGACATAATGTTTGCTATCTCCATCTAGCTAAAAGTTATTTTACTAAAGGCCCTGGACTGTGTGTAACTTCCACATTTCTTGCCTACCACTTACCAGACCTCTGGTATTCATGGTGGCTAACTTGTCTAGCTCTAGTCTCTAGGCTTCAGCTCTGAAGACGTCTCAGACTCTTAGCTAAGGAGTTGAGACTCACTTAAGGGCCAGATGCCTCACTGTATTTTGTCAATTTTTTCGTGTTTTCTATTTTCAGAGCAAAGACCACAGTTTATTTCATCTCCCAGTTCAGACCGGCCTGTATGATAAATTAAAGGTCATTGTGTTATTCCTCGTTCAGCTACCTTTATTATTAACTTTCTGAGGATGATCACTGACTTATTACCACTGAGTACATCTGGGACAAAGACATAAACATACATGACAGTTACTACTACGTCTCTAAAAAAGGGGTATCTCCTAATTTAAATAAGTTGTTTCTGCTGCAGCTTAACAGTAGAATCAAAGACAAGTTCTATCACCTGTACTTCATAAGCTTATTATAAATCTAGAAGGATTCCGTTTGGAAAGTAAAATTTATATCTTTTGGGATTAAATCCCATAGAGCTTAGGTGAGGAAATAGTTGATCCACAGCAAAAGTTAGAGATAGTTTTACCTCATCTATTTCTAAAAAAAAATAAATTGCGAATTTGGTTAATCCATAAAATGATTCTATTTTTTCATGGTAATAATGACTCCTGTCAGATGGCAAAGTAGTAGCAATATGTTTGGTTTCTTGAAAAGCACAAAGTAGTGAGGTGCACAAGAAGAAATACAGCTGCTATGATTCTCCACCCCCAGTCCTTGTTAGGTAGATTTAGTGTATTTAGTTTTTCAGCTAGATGCAGGTTTTGTAATACTACTTCAGGTTTAACATAATCATATTCCTGTACAATGAAGCAGCCAGAATTTGGGATGAAAGCCTTGATCTACTTGAAAAACTCTTATGTGGGACTGTTCTTGGGAATAAGCATTTAGCATCAGGCCCTTAAGGAGCAAGATGCATTAATAGAACTGAGTAAGATACTACGTGCTAATTCCTTTTAGAAAGGATTTTGTAAATGCTGAGTGTGTTCAATCAGTAACTTTTTTCTGAATGTTTCAGTCAATAGAGGAAACAATTTATATTGTAGCTTTTTGTTTCTATTTCCTGTGCTCCAATTAGTAAATTTAGAAACTAAACTGATTTGTCTGGTTTCAAGGATCAGTAGAAGGTATGGGCTGGCTCAGACTGACTTCTCAGAAACATACCAACATATGGGGCACAAAAATATTTTTTTGATGAGAAGTGGCAGGTTGTAAACAGGAAATGCCATATTTTATCTGCTGAAATTAGTCAAGTTATGATAAACAATAATAACTGTAGGGTTTATACCTGACCTTACACTCCACCTGTTTTATTATAACAGCTCTGAGGTCCAGCTGTGAACCAGGAACCTACCACACCAAAACAGACTGGAGAGCTCTGGCTGCCTTCAGCAAATGGCAGCAGAGTTCCTTAGCTTCCTCCGGGACACAAAACTGACTGAAGCGTGCGTGGCATTGAAAGCTGAGGAGACTTGTCACCAAGTTTTGCTGACAAGCCGCTAATCGCTTCACTGGTGTTGACTTATGTCATATTTACTATATTACTGTTATGAAATAGTTGCAGAGAGATGGCTGTTTCTCTCCTAAACTTGTATGTTGTCAATACAAGCAGTGAATCCACACTGGGGCAGGTTTAGCTTCACCAGGCGGCAGCCTTTGCCAGGTACTCGTTTCAAGACCCAGCATCCAGCTTTCCAGTCCCCAGCACAGAGCTGCCTTCCCTCACGGTACTGACTGCTCACAGCTGGTGCTCAAGCTTGTCTCACTAACAAAGTCAGAAATTATGAAACGCCAAGTAATTCCAAATGGATGTAACAGGTAATTTTCAGCCCACTGCATTTGTAGTTTGGGACACAGCTATAATACTCATTAACTTTTCTAAATAAGGGACCCTGTTTCAAAAGGTGTGTGGGAAGCTCTGCACAAATGCAGTCAGTAGGCATTTGTGTGCTAACCTCCCACATTGCATTAAAATGTCCTGCACCACAGGAGGTGGTAGGTAGGAGTGGGTGGGCAAACTTCAGAAGGTACTGAATCACTTGAAAAATTCTCCTTGCTCTTTATTTGTGTATTCAACTACTTGTTCTAGTTTCTACCTCCTAAGCAGTTTTATTTCACAAGGTTATTTCAAGGCTGAATAGAAGCGCTACATTCTTGATGCAAACCTGTCTTTACTCCCACTTCCTCTTCTCTTTAAATTTAACAGACAAGATTTTACTGAAAGATGATGAGCCAACTCCCAAATCAAGTTCCAAACCCAGCTTGCAGTTGTCAGTCACTATCCAGGATTCACAAAGATGTGCAACTCTGCTACAGCTGAATTTAAGGACATGCATATTTTATGGTAGGACAAGAAGTGCTGTTGTACTATAGATCACATAAAACAGCAGAGATAATCAAGACCATGAAGGGCTTATATAACTGAAAGAGAAGCAAAACTGAGAAGGTAAGGGCCAATGCAGAAAATATAACTGAAGGTGGAAAAATAGATGTGGCTTTTCTGTGCTAAAACCAGCTGTAACAACTGGAGTTGGAAAATCTCTAGTTCTGATGAAGAGGGTTGAAAGGAGAGCATGTGGCAAGGGTGAGTCTTGAGGTGGTAATAATGACTTAGATTTGATCAGGAAGTTTTTCCTATGTATAAGAGCAGGGATGCAGTACAAAGCTTTAAAAACCACACCTTTCTCTTAGAAAAGTAGTAACAAATTATCATTGGCACTAATGTATGGAAAAGATTGCTTCATACAAGCAGTGTCATTACAGACACTTTTGCCTACTTTTCCAATTAATTGCTCTTCGTATTAATTTCTAACATAATTTATGTTACATATATAGTACATACTGTAACAAGCTTTCAGTGGGTAAGACAAGAAATGTGACTTTTCTTCTTAGTTCATACAGGTGTTAAAGCTGCTCAAGAGTTGGCAAGTGACTTGTGTACTGGTTAAAAAGCTATCCTAACCAACCAACGGTGTTGCAATCCTAACCCTGCCCAGCTGTAAGTGGGGAAGACAGCCGTGTGTCTAAATTGTTCCAGAGCAATAAAAGCATCATGGCTGGCTGCTTGGACAGACTGTGTTTATACCCTTGACCAATGACTGCATTTTTTAAGCAGTCACAATTTATTTCAAATTTCTGTATTTATGCTTTTCTCCTTTTACACAAAATTTAATCTTGAGCTTACTACATTTAAAAGCCTCATTAACTTTACTGTCAATTCTGCTCACTGACTTGGACTTGCACTGAAATAATAGGCCAAGTATAGAAGAAGGCATGTCTTATAATTTGTTACTGAATTGTCTATTTCTGGTAACCTGCAAAATGCCTGCCTGAAAGAACATTTATTCCAGAGACTTATTAGAAGATGCTTTAAAATTAACTTGTGGCTTCAAACTTCTGTTCCAGAATGGCAGGGTTTCATTATAGATAGTTCCAAACCTAGTGATTACTTTCTTAATGAGCCCTTGATGATACTGTTTACATTTATAATTAGATTTAGAGGGGAGAGTCAATTAGTTCAGGTACAGTTGGGTGCATGTACTCTGGCTGAAGTAGTCAATTGATTTGAATGTCCAGCCAGATGCAACTGCCTTTTGACAAAGATCATTGACTAAGAACTGGCATCTTGAAATCTCCAGAGCTAATGAGAATGCTGCTACTTTTCATATTCCAGCATAAGAATGCTAATTCTCTGCTAGAGGAAAGATTTTTTAAAAAAAAAGTTATTTTTTATTTTTTATTTTTTTTAAATCAAGCTGTCCCTCAATTGTGTTGCTGCTGAGTTCAACAGTATTTTTTGTTAGTTGGGATTTTGGGGTGGTGTCTTTGTCACGAAAACTCACTGAGATCCTTCTTCTACTCCTTTCATTCAGAATTGTTAGAATCAGGTATATGAGCCCAAGGAGCTGATGGAATCTTTCTTACCGTACACCTGATGGGTAGCTCAGAAATAATGGGGCAGCACAATATAGCACCAACTAAACACAAAACTACAGACTAGATAAGAATGACTGAGGATTTCCTAATGTTTTATTTTTATGTTGCTTATACTAAGCAACGTCTTTGACACTTCACAAATAAAATCCAGAGAGGTTAAGAGGAGAGAAATATTTATCTATCTGACAATAACTTGATTCTCGTAGAATTATGTGCCTATGAAGTGCCTGATGCTAAATATTCTTTGTTTAACTTCTTCAAAATCTTTTTACACAGCTTTTCTACTCGCCATTTATTTCAGTGCTGCTTTTTCTACCTCCAGTATAGTTCTAACCTACAAATACGTCCATAAAGCCTAGAGTAGCTCCATGGAAACTGAAGTATTCCTTTTCAGACTGACTAATTTTCCCTTATGCAACTGCCAGCTAGAAAATGATCTGGCACAGCTAATGCATTGATTAAGACAGGTTGAACATACAGACAAGAATGTATTTACAAAGACTGATGTTTACTACTTAGCTTTCCAAATTTCCCTATTTAAATGCTACTATTATCTTCTGCAGTTGGAAACTAAAACAGGAAAGTTTTATCTTTTTTTCTGTTACAGTGAACATGCTCATCAAGCACACAAGCTTACTGCAAAATAGAAAACAAAGTTATAAAATTCTTAATAATTTTCCAGTTGATTCTAGAAGTTAACATAGGACTCCTAAAGGCTGACTGATGATCAAATTTTTCCCTTCATTTCAAGATAAAAAATAATCTGTTCTGAAAAAATTTAAAAACTGCTCCCCTTGCTCCCCCTAGAAAACCTGAAAAGATAAAAAATACTCGTAAAGTACCTGAGACTGACCTGAGTAAAAACACCTGGACCCCTCCCTGAACTCAGACCCAAATTCAAAACATCACATAAAATAGACTTCAATCATACAGGCTAGACTCACCTTCAGAAAGCTTGTATCCCCAAGAAATAGCATTACTATACAAATACTAGGTAAGTGAAGAAATTAATTTTTAATTAATTAAAGTAGGTTCCTGCAGAAAATCTTGCATCTGGGAGATGTCAGTTCTCCAGATCATGCAGTTAACTGTCTATTAAGCAAATACTTTTTGGAATGTCTGCTTAAAACACTGCAAAGTTCTGAAAAAAAAAAATATGAAAATTTTAAATAGGAAGGAGGGAAATCTTCCTTCAAATACAGAGCCACAGAAATTTCAAAATCAGTAGTATTTTACACATTGAAAGCAGAAAATGTAAATACTACATGACTGATTTTTTAGTATGAAAGTAAATTCCTAACTGTCACTGGCAGTGTCTAACATCACAACATCTTTAGTCATTTAATGCACTGAGGTAAAGCCCTTTGAGATATAGGAAAGTATTATTTTTGCAGTAAAAATTGTTAAACGTATGGTCTAAAGAAAATCTAGAAAATCATTAGTTCCTACAGTAATCGTACAGTGTAGTTGATCTGAGGCAATGCTCTCTGTAGGCACTGTGTGTATTACGTGTAAGCCCAGAACAAAAATTCTTTTCTTTTGTTAGATAATGAAATTACTCTACACCGTGTGCTTTGCACTACAGCAGTGTAAAGCCTGTGGCAATTGCCACTAAGTTCCACATGTAAACACTTTTTCATTAATATCTTTTTTCATTAATGTCCGCTTTGAACAATAAAACCCTGTTTACAAACTTCAGCTGTCCTAATTAGCTCTGACAGCAAGTTCATGGTAACTAATATCACTATGGCCTTTGCACTTGATCATTCCAGAGCAATCCCTGGAAACACATAAGATGACTTTAGTTATAACCCACCTGTCAAAGTTTTATGGCATGAAGTAAGGTTAAAATAAATACAGCTGTGGTGAGAACTGCGACTCTGCCTCGACCCTGCTGGGCCTTTTGAGGCACGTCCTCCTGCTGGGGCACGCGTGGGAGCTGCAGAAGCTCCCAGACATTTGATTTGAGGGTGCTCATTGTACAGTGATCTCCTGTGGGGAGCGGGTCTGCGGTGGGATTCATGCGCGTACAATGAATGAACTCTATACCATATGAGAAATGAGTGGTCACAAAATCAAAAGAGAATGCAGCAGGGAAAGGGAAAAAAATAACAAGCACCTCATCTCATTACATGCTCCATTGTTTGCTCTAGTATTTCTGAGACTGTAAAGAGTCAGACTTCTTTGCACAGAATCAAGAAAATCGATCTTGCAGAAATGCCTACAAAGCAAAATAGTCCACCAAAATCCGATTTATTTGTAGTAAACGATGGGGTGTGAAAGGGATGGTGATATCCAGACACCAAAGGCCATCCATTTTTTTATCTTAACATAGACCTTCAAGGATAGTGTTTAAGAAAAAATATACTGAAGCGCTCAAAGGTACTCAAGTCATATTTTGTCATTTAGCAGAGAAATATTTATCAAGACATTCAAAGGATGGAAGATAAATAAGATGACTTTAGTTATACAGTTCATTGCATATAGACTCTTAACACAACTTACATGATTTTTTTATTTTAATACCAAACATCATTAAAGCCAACTTTGCTGCCTTTTAACATCACTTATACAGAGAATTGTATTAAAACTGTTCATGAAATAGTATCTAAGCTTCCAGTGTTTAATAGGTGACCAATAAACCCTATTATTGACCTGTAAAACACTGTGGGTTTTATTTTATTCAGTAGTTCTATTTATAAACATACTGTAGGCAAATTTGAAGCTTGCCAAAGTGAACTTGCAACCAACAAAAATATTAAAAGACAAAAATACGGTTCATTGCTACCAAATTTTTAAGGGAAAAGCATAGCAGACACGTGCTTTAAAAAATGAAAATGCGTATCACATATCTTAGACTTCACATTTGTCACCCAGCTGAAGCGGCATGTTAACATTCACTAGTCCCCATTGCCATAGCAACGCAGGCTTGTCACATCAGGGCTGAGCTGATGTGGGCACTTCCCTGCAGAAACAATCTGGTAACCCTCAAATATGCACCACTAGAATCCAGTAGGATTTTAATCTAATTCCTTTTATAAAGGTGATATTGTTACACAGAGCAAGGTATACATCTCAAGATAAACTGTCTGATCTGAATCTGCGCAACTTGCTCTTTACTAACGCAAAGTGCCGAGGTGTTTAATGCAGCTAGACGCAGAAGTAGATGATGCAGACTACAAGTTTTTCATATAGGAAATTGTAAATGAAAATAATCAGATTTTGATGCCTGTTTAACTTTTATATAATAATACACAAACACTGGATATCCTCCTCTTCCCTCTGGAGTCAACAGAGACCCCTCCGCCTTTTTTTTTAATCAGACACTAAAGTTTTTTTGGTTTTGACCTACAGTCAGCCACTCGACACTCAGGTAGCGTTGTCATCGCACACAGCTGGAGTCAGCCAGGGAGAGGCGCCGATGAAGTGATTTGTGCAAGTTTACATAAAAAGTTGGCATGAGAAATACTGTTTTGCAGCTTTAGATTAGCTATTCCTACAATTTTATAACTGCATATGCTACCATTTATATTTTCATCATTACTTGATTAAAAAAAAAAAAAAAGGCAATACAAAAAAATCCCTCAGTTAATCCTTCAGCTGCATATTTTACCTGGTTCGGCAATCCATCACCCAGATTCGAAGCCTGGTTTCCGCTGTGGTAAGCTATGGTTTAGAACCTTGGTATATTTTTAATCAATCAAGTGTTGCTACATTCAATAATGTATGCAGACTGAAATGCTAATGCTCCTGGAAACTGAGGATTGGAAAATGCTGAAGTGTAACCATAAGTTACACTCAATACTGTGTTATTCATGCTTTTTGATTTTTCTTTTTTCTACCAAAGTTGGATGGCCAGTACAGGGCAAATAAAGAGGTTTCTATGGAAATGTTACCTTAGACATACAACTATATCTTGAAGAATTGCTAGAATCAACTTACGTATACTTGTTTATTCTGTCTTGGTGGAGCAAATTATTCAAAGGACCAGGTAATTTATTTCTGATAATTTATGTAATTGAAAAATGTACCTTTGCTTCATGCATTAGGAAAGAGAGTTCAGACTTCTTTAGTAGATTAAAAAAAATAATCTCCTGTAGCATTTTTTCTGAGCCACAAGTACAGATTTGTTAAGAGACAGGAAGATATACTGCATGGAGAGTTGCAAACAGCAGGTAACTCATGGTGTCTGGTAGGTCCTTTTAACTTTAGATTAAGTAGCACAACTTGCTTTATATGTATTCTAATCACTATTATAAGGCTCATTATGTGCTTTGACTCAGAATGACTTAAAAAAATTGCTAATGTTTATTCATATCAGATGGTTTACAGAGTTCCCTAAGTATTCATTGCTCAGTGCAATGTTAAATCAGAAAAGATTCTAGAAAGATGAGAGTAATTCCCCACATCCACTGTTTTCTGTATCGCACATCAATAAAATTTGTCAGCTGTATCTTTTTTCTTTTAAATAAAGCATTAGACAGAAGCAGAATTCAAATTAAGCATGCTTTTAATCTAAATTAACTTTTTTAAAATCTATGCTAATATTTAAAACAGTAGTTCCTCAACTATTTTAATTTGTGACCCAACTGCAATAACTGAAAATCTGTTAGATTCCTGACTCTAAAGTTAAGTTCATTGTATTCCTTCAATTTGGAAATAAGCTGTTAAAGATGTCTCATCTCAGAGTTGACAATTACATATTTTTAGAAATGTTGATAAATTATCTTGAAAAGGTTTTGCAATACACCAATCAGATCCTCTTCCTTTATTCACTTTTCTGATATATTCAATCTCATGCTCTCTCTTACTTTATCAATGACAAAAACCCCAAGAATAAATACAGTTAAAAAAAAATCCATCACCTGATTATCACAGAATCATAGAATGGTNAGCATCTTCATGGTCCTCCCCTGGACTTACTTCAACAGGTCCATGTCCTTCCTGTGCTGAGGACTCCAGAGCTGGGCACAGTGCTCCAGGTGGGGTCTCCCCAGAGCAGGGCAGAGGGGCAGAATCCCCCTCTCCTCGCCCTGCTGGCCACCCTGCTTTCGTTGCAGCCCAGGATGCGGTTGGCTTTCTGGGCTGCCAGGGCAAACTGAGGGCTCATGTTGGGCTTCTCATCAACTGACACCCGCAAGTCCTTCTCCTCAGGGCTGCTCTCAATCCATTCTCCACCCCACCTGGATTTGTGCTTGGGATTTCCCTGACTCATGTGCAGGACCTTCAACTTGGTCTTGTTTACCGTCATGAGGTTTGCATGGGCCCACCTCTCCAGCCTGTCCAGGTCCCTCTGGATGGCACCCCTTCCCTCCAGCACGTTGACCATGCCACACAGCTTGGTGTTGTTGGCAAACTTGTTGAGGCTGCACTCAATCCCACTGTCCATGTCTCTGACAAAGATGTTAAACAGCACTGGTCCCAGTACTGACCCCTGATGAACACCACTTGTCACTGTCTTCACTGTGAGCTGTTGACCGCAACTCTTTGAATCCAGCCATCCAGCCAATTCCTTATCCATCAGGTCATCCATCCATCAAATCCATGTCTCTCTAATTTAGAGACAAGGATGTTGTGTGGGACAGTGTCAAATGCTTTGCACAAATCCAGGTAGATGATGTCAGTTGCTTTTCTTCTCTTACAGCACCAATGCTGTAACACTGTTGTAGAAGGCCACCAAATTTTTCAGGCTTGCATTCCCCTTAATGAAGTCATGTTAACTGTCACTGATCACCTCTTTATTTTCCACATGCCTTAGCATAGTTTCCAGCAGGATCTGCTCCATAATCTTGCCGGGCACAGAGATGAGACTGACTGGCCAATTCTCTTGCATCAAGTAATAAAGCTTTCCAGACAAAGGAAATACATTAAAAAGTTATTATCTCCCTACCTTCAAAGAAAAGCACTTAATTACAGAGTAATATTACATCAGCAGCTAACGTGGCTGGCACTAAAACATGGTGGTTGGGTATAGTCAAACTCCAGAATGGAGCATTTCAGGAAACACGTCAGCATAATAGAAAACCAGGAAAGTGAAAGGAAACACTCATCTACATTCCCCCAGAAATGCAGTTTGCGTTGCATACGCTAAACTATCTACAGCAGCCATTTATGAAATGTGGCTGTTATATGTCTCTATCAACAAATGTTCCAGTTCCTTTAAGACTCTGTCATCCTGTTTAGCTACAAGAAGCTTGATACCCAACTCATACCGTAACTACTACAAAGGTACACAGAAGTTGTCTTCTCTTCAGCAGATATATAAAAATGATCCATCACTATTGCCTTGTACGTACCAAAAGAATGTTAGCACATCATCTAATGCTTGAAGCAAAGGACAATTGTTTCCTATTCTTGCTAGTTTTCTTTATGACAGTGCAGTTCCTTAAATGATACTGATGATGGGGAAAAAGAGTAAGAGGAGTTACTAGTCAGGGAGCCACTGAATCTGCTAAATACATATTAGCATGACTGCTGTTAATCATAACATGCAGCACTGGTTAGATGCAGAAAGCCTTAATAAATTAATATATACTGTAAATTCGTGATTTTACCCTATCCTTCTACAAATGTAATACACAGTATAATTCAAAGTACTGTATAAAGTATGGAACAGTCAAAGCATCCAAAATGATTATGTAAGATCACCAAAAGGCATATTAATGATTAATTACGCCAGTAAATTCACCTGTAAGAAAATAATGCACTATTTTTGCTGCAGCTGCTGAAAAACAACTGACTGTTTTGCATGGTAAAACTGAGACTCAGTAGAGACAAGCTGTTCCTGGGCAGCTGTTGTAGTTCCAGGGAAATACTCAGTAGCTGTTTGAAAGAGCTGGAGAAGGAAGATGTGGAACTTCAGCTGCACTGCATTTGAGTGAATTAAAGAATGAGATGGCTGCAGGATACTGCATTTCCTGCTACTGCATACTACTGTTACATTTCCCACTAATACATGAAAGAAGAGAGCTGGTATAAAATTTATTTTTCCCTCTAAGCTTACTGTGTCTTTTATTTTATTACTTTATCAGTTGTTGATTTTGCACCCTTGTATTTGGACCAGGAATCATTAAACACACTTTGCATTCTCAGGAACACCAAAACCTCTCATTAGCATTCTAGCAGCATAACCCAGTCACTGTAATTACCTTTTAAAATACCCTATTTAACTCTCTTAACTGTGCAAAATGGCAACGGTTTCTATACCTACCATAGAGGGAACCCTGATTAAATTATTTAGAAAAAGAACAATTATGATGTTTGCAAGGCGTGACCACAGAGCAGTGTAGTTCTCCATTAAAGCAATCAAATATGTAGGGGTGTACAAAGCTGAAACTGGGTTATCACAAGATTTATAACTCAAGATGTAACTTACATGCACACAAGTTATATGTAAATCTTCAAAACAGACATGATTTCAGGTTTGCAATAAATAATCTACTTCTGCAGGATATTTCTTCTCTTCAAAAATATGTTTTGAAACATTTCAAAACATACAGCTAATTATGAAATTAGCCTATGGTTTTAGGTCTTCCAGCCTTGGGGTCTGTGGTATTATTTAAATGTATTTCTTCTTGAAGTTATAGTACACATTTATTTTTGGACAAGAAAAGTTCCCAACCAAGTGTCCTGGGCCCCAGAAGATACATACAATATGCCATCCAAATACCCATACGATATGGGCGTATATTTATTCAGACAAAAAAAGTATATGCACACACACAAATGTAAATTTAATTTGCTATACTTAGGTAGCTAAGCTATGTGATAGCAGTGTTGCTATGGGAACAGATTCTCAACAAAAGGAAGAGATCACTAAGCAATGACACATGACAGGCAGCACATTTTTGGATGGTTTTTGTACATTATGTCTGGGTGGATAGCAAACATGCCATTATAAGCCTTATATCCCCTGACCTATAATGAGGTTCCATTGCTAATTTTGCATTATTGTTTTTAAGGATTCTACAAAGCACTACTTGCTTTCAGGTTCAGCCTTCCAGGTGTGTAAGAACTCTTTTCCTTCTTCTTTATATTCTTTACCTTTCATTCATAATTTTCTATCTCGTTATCAGGTGTTCCCCTTTGGTTTTGTTGTCCCCAGCTGTATTCATAATGGTCATCTGCTCAGTCATTCTTCCCGTCCATTGTATACCTCTTTCTTTCTTTCTTTCTCTCTCTCTCTGTAAATTTTTTTCAGGACTTTTCAACGCTCTTTTGTGTATTTTGCAGCCTACTTCCTCTCATAGTGTTACCCCCTGACAAAACACGCAGCACCATCCACATTCCTTCCAACAGGGAGGTCTACACTCATACAGAGCCACAGTAACAATACTGGAGTGGTATTTTTTCATTCAACACAACAGAGCATATATTTCTTCTCCCAATTTCCTCAAAAGACAACAGAAGAGATAGAGTCACTTCTCTCATGAAAAGAGGCCTCTGGGAATCCTCAAGCAAAATTCCTCCTGGGAATCCTCAAGCAAAGTGCCTCCAAAAGAGTTAATTCTGGTCTCCCTGGTCCATTTTGAGATCTGTGGTGCAGCACAACTGGCAGAGGGGAGGTGACAACCCAGGAGACCAAATGACCTCAGCCAGGACTTTATTAATACTAGCAGATGGCATGTAAAATTATATGGAAATAATGTGAGGTGATCTACGGAGAAAGTGAAACTAAGTATTCAAAGATGATAGCCTAATCCAAGTTTGGGTCGAGATACATTTCTATCACTTGCAAACTAGTTCTGTCAGCTAAATCTGCAGGTGAAGTGAAATCCAATATAAAACTTTGCCCTGGATATTACCCCAAACCTTTAAATATGCATTTGCTGCAGACTGTAGACATGGTATTCTGCATTCAAAGAATCAAAGTTACAACACTGTATTCAACACTCTATATTATTTTTCTAAATAGACACTATCACTGCTTTTTTGTTCTGCGTAGGAAGTGAACTACAGCAGAACAAGGTATATTTTCATATGCTCCTTCAAAATCCCTCAATGCACCCATTTTGCAGTTTATTTTGTCTCCAGTGTGCATAGTAGCAGACATGATGCTTTCTGTAAACTGATACGATATAACCTTTACATCTTAGTACAGTGTTTCAAAAGCTGACATGGAATCATAGGACGGTTTAGTTTGGAAGGGTCCTCCAGCCCCCTGCCATGGGCAGGTATACCTCTCCCAAAGCTTTGAAACTAGAGGCTACACAGGGAGCCAGGACAATGCCAGTGCAGCAGTATTCTAGAAATGTTTCATCAATTCCTTCTTTTTATATGTCCCTGAAAATTTTATTAGAGATTTTTGCAGGTCTTGACATAAAAAGTGGTATTTCATGCCTTAATAATGCTTAATCTACACTGAAGAACTCTATAAATGAATAAATTGCATGAATAGCATCCTGTCTTTACATATAGGAGCCATGTTGTACTCGATTTGACATTTCAAACTGTTAGGCAGACATCGGCAGCGTCAAGAAAACATTCTCTGAAGTGGAAGGTAATATATTCAGCTCAGTTCTACTTTTCCAGTTTTCTGATTTCTTCTTGTTCCGTGATTGTTTCTCCGCATCAACATTTGCAGGAATTTGTAAGTCAAATATAGAATTTTTAAACTGCCAGCAGCTCAGGTTCCATCTGGGATCTGAACAGTCAAGCTGAGCTCCTTCTGCTACACACAATACTTACACCACCACTACCCATAAATATTGTGAAATTAGAATTCTGCAGACAGATTTTCTAATGATCTACAGGCAGAACAGAACAATTTGCTCTTTCACACTCTTACTATTACTCTAATTATAATTCCCATAAAAACTAATGTTGTAAGGTAACATTTTTAAGTCTCAGTGAATCAGAATTTTAGTCAGATAACGCTAAACTCATGTGCATACTTAATAAATATTTAAAAACTGTGAGTATGAGTGGCATGTCTATATGAATATCCACTGAACAGGTGTATAACATCAATTTGGTTGAGTGAAAGTGAATTGTATGATTCACTTTTTGGCTTTGCTCTAAGAATCAAATAATAGCTTTTTATATGATAATATAATTCACTTTTCTGTGATTTACAGTCAGTTCTCAGCGCCTGTCTGGGCTGCTGTGCTGTACAAGTCAAGCACTACCTTCCTCTTTAAGGAAAAGGCATATTCATTTTATTGTAAGGAGGTAAAGTTTATGACTTCCAATGGGGTTGGTTATGGTCACATTTAGCCCATAATTATGAAAGGCCTAAATTGGATTAATAAAACCCAACATTCACAGTTTCACATCCGGCTGTGGACAAAGGTCTACTAATGGCTATAGCATAGTTCACAGAAACCCAGAAGACTCAACTCAAGGTTTTACAAAATTTAACATGCAACAAGAGTGGTGTTATAGTTGGCTTATACAAATAGATTTCTGAATAACTGTTTCCACTTAATGCATTCAATTAGTTAAAAAAGCAAGATCTGCAGTTTTCTACTGTATTTCAACTGACATCAACTTTCAAATAGAATTGTATTGCATTTTTAAGAGAGATACCATTTAATCTTTTCCATATATACTCGATTACTTCAACTGCTGCTAACGCGCAAATGCAGCGATGTTTGCCATCACAGTAAGATTACTCACTATAAAAGCCATTTCCCTTCTTCAACTAGAATCAAGAGAAAGTTATATTTGTCTGACAAGTACTTTAAATAGTTCCCGTTTCAGATTAGATGGCTGCCAGACCACATAACAAGCTGGTTCTACACTGCTTCATCTGAAACTGTTAAAAAATGAGGCTCATTTAGAAAATTGACACAATACAGAAAATAAATGTCAGAAATGCAAATAGCTTGAATGGAGTGAGTTTCTCCCTTTTGTTTTGATCAAAAAGAATGACATATCCTTATGTGAGTTATTGTGTGAAGAGGGGAAAAAAAAAAGTGTCAGGTATTAATAAAATCAACTTTGCAAAAGGACTTAAACACCAAAATAGCTTCTAAGTATGTTCTAAGATGCCAACATGCCTTACATACCCAACTACCTACCAAAATAGGGAATTTCCATACCTGTAATGAATTCAGATTCTTCACTGAAAATTGCTCACTGTGGCACTGTTAGCCTCAGTTTTTCAGATTTTTGACACCTCCCTCCTCAACTTTCAGAAGCCTTTTTTTCCTCAGAAAAAACCACACTTTTAAAGCAACATTCTACCTGAATGCATGAAATCCCATCTCTGTGCGATGGAAGCAGAGTAAGTCAATGTTGTCACATCCAGCTTATTACAAAGATATTCCACCACATTACCAAATGTATTCTACGAGTATTCCTTACAATATCGCTGAGGTTATGAATTTTTTTCCCTACCCAGCTACATGCATTTAGAAGCCCTCAGAAAACTGTCTCTCTCTGTAATTTAACTTCTTAGTAAATATAACATCAAGTGCGCACTCTTACAAAAGACACTGCAGGTGCCAACATTACCTGAGGCATAAACGTCAAACACCCCGGCTGTAGCTGGGGAGATTTTGAATTGATACGTATCCACAGACAAAAGGTTTGCTCAGCAGAGATGGCAAATATATCTTACTCAGAGATGGCAAATATTAAACTAAACAGTCAGTAAAACTGGAAGTAAACATTGTCCCTTCACTCTACTGTAGATACACAGTATATTCCTGAACACCTAATGTTTCAGAAAATCCACCAACTCTCAAA
>VXAK01020016.1:3673-13705 GCA_013399435.1 Arenaria interpres
TTCACAAGTATAGGATTTGTTTAGCTCCAGGCATCTGTGTTTGGATTACGAGAATGCTGATTGGTTCACTGCCAGGGGCACAAAAAGGTCAAGCTGTCCTTTTTTAAAGGCGCTTTTTTTCCCTCCCCCCTCACCCCCGCCTCCNTAGAGGTTGAGTAGATGTTTGTATGGATCATACTGACATACTTCTGACAGGTGACCTGAAACCTTTCAAACTGACATCTGTCACAGAGACAGACAGAGGTTTTTTAGCCTCAGAGCCTGTTTTCATGACATTTCATTTTTCATCAGATTTTGAGAGAAGGGAAAAAAAGAAGATGAACTTGAAAAAATCTTGCCAGGGGCAGAAAATGAGATCAGGTTTTCTGCAGCTGTCTAACTCACCTTTAAAGGTTAGAGGTCCAGGCAAAGTGAAGAAAAAGGTCTCATTTTGATGTTATTAGCTAAAAGGACAGATTACTTCTTTAAGTGTATTTCTACAGTTGCATAGCCAGTATAGGACATTATAGAGGTGTAGGTAGTTAAGGATGGCTTGGGTGAGCCATTACAAATCCTGATTTCCAGCATTTACTTGCTCTTTGCACTGAGCTGAAACTTAGGGCACGAGTTTAACTCCTCTACTGGTTTGAGCCAAAAAATGCAAATCTCTATCATATGGATAGTGTTATATGATAAAATATGAATCCATATTTAGCTTCTGGTTTCATTTTATTCAAATGCGCGTTAGGCAACCGTGACCTCTATTTTAAACGAAAATGGATGCAGGCACAGACACATGAAATGCAGGCACCACAGCAAGACCACATTTCAACTTTTAACTTTACTGAAGGCACGCCTGAGCCAGATCAAACTATCCAGAAATCTTCTTCACATGCTTTCCCCAGTGGTCACCGTGGTGGTCCTGCTGGATTGGAAGAGGAAAGTCACCCCAACAGAAATGCCTGTTTTTTCCCAAACCTGCCTCATAAGGGCTCCAGACCGAAGTCACTGCCTGGACCAGCTTCCCTCTGTCACAGGGGGATGGGAGTGGTGATGAAGGCCTAGAGCAGTCTTCAATATTTATCAACATACATGAGATTAATTGTCAGCTATCTAATTGTCAGCAATACCTTTATTCCATAAAGCCATTGACTCAGACCCATTTAGGCCATCATAATCCTGAAATCCCAAAGCACTCCTAGAAAAGAGATGAGAAAATCTGTACATCAGGCTACAAGTGGGCAGCCAATGATGGCCCTCTTCCACCAGAGATATACCAGCTGGATCGCTGGGGTGAGGCAGGAAATCTACGACACCTGTTTCATTTAAATAGAGAACTTTGTAGTTGTAACTACCAGTAAATACAAGATGAACTTTCTCCAACACGCCCGTTACACCATGGTGGTAGCAACAGGCAGGACAGACCAAGAATCATAGAATCATAGAATCATCTAGGCCAGAAGGGACACCCCCAACTAGACCAGGTTGCCCAGGGCCTCGTCGAGCCTCACCCTGAACATCTCCAGGGATGGGACCTCAACCACCTCCCTGGGCAACCTGTTCCAGTGCTCCACCACCCTCACAGTAAAGAACCTTCTCCCAATCTCCAATCTAAACCTGCTCCCCTTCAGCTTAAAGCCATTGCCCCTCTTCTGTCACTACAGGCCTTTGTAAACAGACTCTCCCCAGCCTTCCTGTAGGCCCCCTTCAGGTACTTGAAGGCTGCTATTAGGTCTCCCCAGAGCCTCCTCTTCTCCAGGCTGAACAACCCCAGCTCCCTCAGCCTGTCCTCGTAGCAGAGGTGCTCCAACCCCCTGATCATCCTTGTGGCCCTCCTCTGGACCTGCTCCATCAGGTCCATGTCTTTCCTATATTGAGGGCTCCAGACCTGCACACAGTACTCCAGATGAGGTCTCACCAGAGCAAAGTGGCAGAATCACCTCTCTGGACCTGCTAGCAATGCATCTTTTGATGCAGCCCAGGATGCAATTGGCCTTCTGGGCTGCAAGTGCACACTGCCTGCTCATGTCCAGCTTCTCGTCCACCAGCACCCCCAAGTCCCTTTCCTCAGGGCTGCTTTCTAGTACCTCACCCCCTAGTCTGTACTGATGGTGAGGATTGTTCCGGCCCAGGTGCAGAACTTTGCATTTGCTCTTATTGAACCTCATGAGGTTCACCTGGGCCCACCTCTCCAGCCTGTCCAGGTCCTTCTGGATGACATCCCATCCCTCTGGTGTGTCGACAACACCACCCAGCTTGGTGTTGTCTGCAAAGTTGCTGACAGTGCCTTTAATCCCTCTGTCTATATCATTGATAAAAATGTTAAACAGTATTGGTCCCAGCACGGACCCTTGAGGGACACCACTTGTGACTGCTCTCCATCTGGATTTCAAGCCACTGAGTACTACCCTCTGGATGCGACCGTCCAGCCAGTTCCTTATCCACTGAACAGTCCACCCATCAAATCCATACCCCTCCAATTTGGTGAGCAGGATGTTGTGGGGGACTTTGTCAAAGGCCTTACAGAAGTCCAGACAGATCACATCCATAGGTCGTCCCTTATGTACTGACTGAGATAAGTCAGGTTGTTGTCCCTTCTTTCCTTTCTGCTGACAAGGGAAGGCAGGAAAATGGGACTAACACTAATTGTACCTCAACTGGCATGGAAGGACATCTTCAGTGCTTTATTGCTGTCAGCCATTAATTCTTGCTGAAGCTAGGCAGACTTCAGCAGCAAAATATTGCCCAAAACTCAACAGGTTTTTGCCACTGACTTGAGATTTCAGAATGCATTTGTAAAAATTATTTATTTATTTGACTCCAGGCCAAAGGAGACCTGAATTTTGTTTTTCTCACACATCCAATCCTACTGAAGTTAAGAACCGACGGAATCAGCCATCATTTGGCACTCAGGAGGTAGTAGTTAAAATTCAATGCAGTGTTTTCATGCACTGCTACAACACAGAAGGCAGAGGTTTGCACTTCTGCAGAAAATGCTGGTGCCACCGTTATTCTGAACTGCCAAGAAAACTTGAGAAGAGCTCAAGAGGTATACTATAAACAAATATACAGCATCAACATAATAATTAATTGGGCAGAGCATCCCAAGCAAACTCCCAAGCAAACAAGTGGCTTTGGTTTTGTGTGTACCCTGACTTTAGTCCCTTTCTCTCCTAAACCTTGCATATGATGCTTCCTTCACTGCTGTTTACTGTAATAAGTACGTTGCAAACACCTGTATTTACAGTCCCAATGGCACTCACAGTCACTGATTGAATAAATGCTCTCCTGATGCACCTCAACGTTTAGCAATGTAGTTGAAAGGACTATGAGAAATACCATAAAGGCAGAAAATGTGCGATGTTTCCTTACAAACAGTAAACCAGGTTTTCATCAGTTTTGAATGTCTGTATTGGTCTTTCATGGATCTCCTTCCATTCTCTCTTTGCTCTATTTTAAAAAAATAGAGATGGACACCTACTGTCATAGCTTCAGCACAACGTTCTCCATCTGGGATGTATCCAACCCTATACACAGATTACTAAATTAGTGTTTTGTCTCACTTGTCAATATTGCAAGGGTATAGATAGTAAAATTTTTCCTTAACTGGCTTAATACCAGGGAACATCAGAACATATTTTATTTACATACACTGTACAATAGACGTGAATTCAAAGATTATGCCAGGTCACGTCTGAGGAGATAATAAGCCTGTGGAGGGAGAGAGAAAAGTAGTGCAGAAGAGCTGTGTCTCCAGAGTGCCAGGCTTGAAGTCCAGATGAATTTTCACAGGTGTTTTATAGTGTTGTAACTTTAAAATCATCCTTGAGGAGGTAATCCTTAGCCAGGTAATTCTGCTGCTGCCGTGGACCCAACCTGTGTCAAGCAGGAGTTAATGGTAATGTAGAAAACCAGCAAGGACTTATAACCTCAATGAAATTCCTGTTAGCATCTGTGCAGGAGCACGCGTCTGTGGGGAAATCTTATCTCTCACTCTTGCTGGACAAGAAGAATTCAGACCCAGCTGCGTACAATGTATTAAAGTGCTCTGCAGAACATGTAAAGCACAAGAATTACATGGCAGCAAGAATGGGCGATATGGAAAGGTGGAGAAGATTGAAAAATCAGATAGTATTTTCTTAGAAAAAGTGTGCCTCTGGCTTTATGTGGGCTGTGATTGTGCAGTTTCACACATCTCAAGAGAAATCACTCTGGAGGTTAAGAAAAATATCAGTGGGAAAGGTAATGGAGTTTGGAGGTACAATTCTGAAAGTGTAGGTTATTTTTTCACAGGAGAGCAGGATACCAATCTGAGAAGTCCAAGCTGATCATATAGGGCCTTTGAGTGGTAACAAGAGAGCTAAGCCCATCAAATAGGAATGAATTAAATGCTGGGAGAATAAAGAAGGAGTCCAGGGTAGTTTAGAAAATCACCATCTGGTATTTCCAGTGCAAAAATCTCTGCCATTTTTAGCAAATGAAGAAGAAAATGCTGGGGGGAGTAGGGGTGGGGAGCAAGGGTATTTAATGTCCTGCAATGTGTTCGGACTCCTATTAGTTATTGGGTTTATCCAGAAACAAAAAATGAAGTATGTGTTTAGAACAAAGCTGATGCTAGACATAAAATACACAATAATAGTGTAGGTATGCATGTTGCTTTCCATTCCTCTAGAGGGTATGATTGTACTCTTATGGTATTGAGTTTGAAAGGGCCTGGATTCTCTCAGCCCCTACTGAGGTTAGTGAAAAAATCTGAGCATTCAACAGCTCTGGAAAAGCAAGTGTTTGTACTGATGATGAAGAACCATTTTCATCATTGTCAAAGCATTCGAACCGTGGTCTCATACGTGGCCTTCAGGAAATTTCTCTTCCCACCTTTTTCCTGTATTTTCCCCATGTGAAAATGTGGGGAGGGAAATTTGCCCTTGTCTTCTGGTTTGACGATTCCATGTGCAGTAACGGGAATTCAGTCATCATCAAAAGTAAGACTGTTAGTGGTTAACAGCCACTTAACATCTATGTCCATCCATAGACTTCAATGTTTATAAGACAGATAGATAGCAAAAAGAGACATATAAGAAGGTCACATTGGAGAAATAAGTAAAGTTAAGCTTTACAATACTGTTTTTTTCCATGTAAGCTGCACATTGATGGTGAGCGTGGGAACTGGGGATGAGCAAAGAACTTCCATTTATTAGTTTATTGAAAGAACATCATCTGTCTGATGTGCATTGATACCTCAGCCTGTTCTTGCTCAGAGTTACTTTATATTTTCTTTTTGGTGCATGGCACATTACAGGTATGTTTGTCACAAAGATTTGCACAGTTAATTGCAAAAATGACCCGAATACATCTATTCCAATGCAACACTTCTAATTTCACAGTTTAATAGACAAATTGAAATTTTGATCTTAAAGTTAACTTTTGTCAATATTCACTGGAGAGTCTTGGACCTCTGCCCATGAAACTATTCATAAAAAAGCTGAATACAAATGAAGGGGATTTTTCTCCTAGAATCATTCACCTATATTTAAAGCCTGAAACCAATAAATTAACAAAAAATTCCAAAAACCCAAATCCTAAAATTATGTGAGTTCAATGGAAACAAATTTTCCACAATAAATCCAGTTCTGGGTCTTACTTTTAGATGCCAAATAGTTCATAGGTGTTAAATATGAAAAATTAGTTCTACAAAAAAGAGTTTAGACAAAAATCATCATGGGAGTATTTTCTTACATTGCTACATGACGCCAAAATAGACGGCTATGTCTAACTGCTTTAGGAATCAGGAAAATTGCTTCCTTGGTTTGCTGACTTTTGTTCACTTCTTATTCTGTCTTCTTCAACAGCTTGCTATTTTCTGTGAACATCTGCTTAAGCTTAGGCAGGGGCAGTGCTTCTTAAAAACAATTTTTTGCTTCATCAGTGGCAGTATGTTCAAGAGAAGTTGCCATGATTTTTAACACAAATAAAGATTCTCAAGAATTTACAATGGCCATGGGAGAACTTTCCATACTTGTGAAATTTTTAAGCTGACTGTGTTTATCCTGCTGTTCATTAATAGAAAGGTGTAGCATACACTTCTTAGAAATAAAAAACTCTGCTGTCTTGCATATTTTGGCTAAAATCTTGAACAGAGGCAATCCAGTGATGCTCCTGAAAAAAAAAAAAAAAAAGGTAACAAAACAAGCCCAGGATGGAGTTACCATCAAAGTTTTGTGATATAAAATTTAAATTATCCTCTAATATCCCCTAATATTGGAAAATCTCTTATATTAAAATAAGCCCCTGCCAACTCTCATACCCTGAATGTGAGATTCACTCATTCATCTTCACCTGCCCCACTACAGCATCCACACCTCCTGTATTTCCATTCCTCGCCTGTCTGAGAGCCACCCACCTCTGTCTAATCAGGATTGAATCACGTTATGGTGAACAAGACTCTTTACCAAATATTATTCTATGCTGATCAGGTATTTAAAAGCATTTCTGTTTCTTATTTGCCAAAAAGATGGGGAGTGTGAGACTTTACTCTTCTCCCCCCTTCTCTAAGATACGAAGCGGTCTCAGATACATGATGCTCCTTCAGGAAAAAGGAAGAGCCTTGTCTCTGAAAAAAAAACCAACCACGAGACTGCATGGTGTCAACAATTTACTGAGAGGTCAAATAAATAAAGTTAGGGTATGTATATATAACAAAAGCTGACTCAAAAAAAGCCTCTCTGACAGAAATATTGTTCAGCCATGAAGTGTTTGGTTGGCATGGAGCATCTATCTTGAGAGAGCGATGTTGCTGTAAAGTTCATCAAGATAAAACCCACCTGAAACATTTCCTTTTACACATTATTTAACATCTGTGGCCCCCTGTATGCCGTTTCTCTCACACAGGTGTGTTTATACAGATGGAATTTATCATAAGTAGAGAGGATGTTAAGTGCAACTGGAATAAATCTGGGTTACCTTTTAATGGGAATTAAATGAATAAATAATTTAAATAGAAAACCCTTTTGAAGATTTCTTTTAAATCCATTGGGCGAGGTGTTGCTGATATGATGCAGAGGCTGAAAATTCTTTGAGCTAATGTTTTGGGATAGGGGCGGAAGTACCAATCAGCTGATAATTTGCAAGATGTGTGGGTCCCCAGACGGAGTAATGCTATTCAAGGCTGTGCTTGGTGAGTCTTAAAGGAAGATGGGAAGTGGCCACAATCCACTGGTTCTTAATTGCCACCCAGCAGCCTTTGTTTGCCAGGAAGACGTGGGGACTTTTCTTCTTTTTGCTAGGGTTTTCTGCTAGGTTTTTTCTGGCTTTTTTTTTTTTTTTTTATTTTCTGACGATGTGATGCTCTGCCAAGGAGGAGGGGAAAGTCCTTGGAGAAGTTGCTCTGTACGCCCCTGCGTGTTGTGGTATCTCTCAAATGCAGATCAGAGGCAACGGAGACTGAGAAGTTTTGACACATTCTTCATCTATAATGCATGCGAAAGCAAGAGGCGGCCCGTGGCTCAATGTCACCTCCCACATGAAAATAATGCTAATGCCTGAATGGTAGCCCTTGGATGCTGTGGTTAAAACAAGCAATGACATTCAAACGCAGCAGATTCAGCCCAAAAATAAAAAGAAGAGCTAGTGCATTCAAAAATGGTCTCATTTACCATAATTAATAAATTAAAAAATAAAATAAAGGCACTTGAGCAACTGTGAAATGCAGTAGCAAGGAATAAATTTGGACATGTAGTGGGTATTTTGACTCCCTTGACTCTTATGCACCCATGTAGAACCAAGATATACGGAAGCACAAGAAACAATGTAGTCTGAACGGGACACAGAAACAGCAGAAATATAGATATATGTCCTACAGGAGAGGGTCCATAACATTTCCTACCTTGGCTAACACGGCTTCAGCTGTAGCAGCGTGAATCAGCTAGGTTGCAGATTTTATTTCCATTTCTCACAAGTTTTTCTTGCTTCCCAGCTATGACCTCATGTGGGAAGCTTACAATAACCTTCCTGGTAGCAGTAAGCAAGGACAGAGGAGGGGGAGGAGTTAGCAGAGAAGAAAGGAAGAAGTTTGATCTGAGTGCTGACTGTTCTTTTAGTAGAAACTAGTTTCTCATTTTGTTTTAATTCAGATACATGGCTTTAGATAAGAAAAATCGTTGAAGGAAGGGATGAACCTAGCCACAGTACTGTGGATTATTTAGCTAAAATAGAAAACCCACGATTTATTTAACTTTTCATATATCATCATCTTTTTTACCTTTTTTCCCCTCTATTTTCTTCATTCTTCTGTTTACTAGGAAATATCCTGGGTGTCATAAAATATTTCTTTATACGATGATGCTATTCAAGTATTAAAAATCTATTCTAGGGTGTGTATCCATGGCTCTATTTAATTTGACTTTTGTGAAGTCAGTATTACAACTCTTAAGAAAAGTGAATGATGATTTTTCTATCTGCTCAATATTTATTATAAAAAGTCTAATCTTTTACCATTGAGCATTAAAAGTCTAGTGCAGCATAACCTCTAACATCTGGGGTGGTATTAATGAGACCAAGTAATATGTTCTCTGATTTTCACAGAAAAATATAAATAGTGATTTCATATTTCAAAATACAGAAGCAGCAGAAGAAAAGAACCATTCTACAGGGAAACACTTATAATACTGATAAATGCTTAAGCAGCAGCAAGATAGCAGCCCTAACACCCTTTGGTTGGGAAACATGAATGATGGCCTGGTGGGAGAAATATAAACTAATGCCACTAATGCCTATTTTGGAAGGAAAGAACTCCCACCTTATTTATATGTCAGATATAAACGGTTAAGGCTGTAGACTGTTGTTTTGGGCTAGAAAGTCAGAGAAATGGTTACTTAAACTGTCAGGTTTGTTTGAGCCCAAACACCTTCAGCACGGGAACCTCTAACTTTTAAAGTGCAAATGATGGACTTTCCTTACCCACATCTGCTTGGATTTCTGTGGTTTCTGTTTCGCTGTTTCACAACGAGCAGGCACACAGCACATACCAATGACGGAGACGATTGCGGTCATTGTCACCCTCTACAATTTGCAGGAGGGCATCACAGTGTCAGAGTCCTCACATGCCAGGCATTGCACGTGCAAACTGCCAGCAACTGGGTACTCCCCTAGAAGGTGCCAATTTTGTTGGTTGTCTTTAAATTGTGACCCATCACACATCATGACTGTAGCCTAAAGAGAGAGAGGGGCGGAACAGACTCATTTCAGAATCTTGTTTGCTTTGTCTTTCCATACAAATACCAGTGTTTTATGAATAAATAGCTTCTTTGGATTTTTCATTCTTCTGTCTCTAGATATTCATTGTATACTGAGTTGCTTCTTATTTTCTCTTTCCTTCTGAAATATTTATAGGGCCTGGTCCTCCCTTCAAATGTTTTACCACAGCTTGTATGTGTTCGTGTTGAGGGAAGACAGTGAATAATTTGATTGAGGTGGTTACAAGTATAAAAGTTTCAATCTAAAGGCACCTATGTTTCTGGAAGGCACTTTTAATCACTTCCTGGTGTTGGATGATCTAAAGGAACCAAAAAGAACACATTCTGTTTGAGGCTTTAGAGAGGATGAATCCCTAATTCTTTGGAAGTGCATTATTTTTGTTGTCGCTTAACTTGAATTTGCAGCATCTGTTTGCCAAAACTGCATGGTCTGAAAGCAGCAGGAGGGCTCCCACCTTTGGTGAGAGCACGCAGGGGAGTAACTGCCAGACCCACACCAGCTTGACTTAGAAGGCTTGCAGGAATTTATTGACCTTGCAATACTCTAATGCCAGAGGGAAGAGGAAAAATCGATGACGCCAACTGAAAAAGGAATGGAAATGACCACATGAACAGAAGAAATGCTGAGGGTGAATTGGGGTAGAAACTTAGAAACTTCAGAAAATATTTATGCATTAAACACAATCTGAGAAGGGAGGAAAGGAGGAAGGGAGGAAGGGAGGAAGGGAGGAAGGGAGGAAGGGAGGAAGGAAGGAAGGAAGGAAGGAAGGAAGGGAGGGAGGGAGGAAGAGAGAGAGAGAGA
>VXAK01020017.1:0-34292 GCA_013399435.1 Arenaria interpres
CTTATTGCATTGTGTCATTTTTTTAAAAAACATTGTAATCATTAAAATATATCTCGGAGCAATGTAATCTAAATTACAGTCTCCTCAAACTTCGGTCATACCCTCTGACATCCACACGACATACATCTTGCAAAGGCTTATGCATGTTCTTAATTAATGTGTGACTAGTCCCAGTAATTAGAAGGGGGTGAGGCATTCGTTCTGCAATCAGTCATGCCTTTCAAATCCTCTGCAATGAAAGGATTAGCGATAGGTTTTTTTATTCCATTTCCCACTGTTTAGAAATTTTTCCTTCTATGTCCTTACCACAAGTGCCAACGAGAGGTTGTCTTCAAAAGGTGTTTGCTCCTCCAAGACTCTTACATGTCTGAAAGGGGCACCTGCTCCTGTTGGTAGCTATTTCACCTACGGAGTGTTGAGCCCAGCAGCAATGCTGGTAGCATTTCTGTGATAACGTATTTTTAAAAGGGTAAAAAATGCTGCAGAGCAGCTGTGAGTAGTGGGGTGGGGAGAGAGGGAGGGAAGAGAAAGAGCCCTGCAGACACCGAGGTCAGCAAAGAAGGAGGGAGAGAAGGTGCTCCAAGGACCAGAGCAGAGAAGCCTACAGGTGAGGCAGGCTGTCCCCCTACAGCCCATGGAAATCCACAGTGGGGCAGATATCCACCTGCAGCCCATCAAGGATCCCAAGTCAGAGCAGGTGGATGCTCCCTAAAGGAAGCTGCAACTGGTGGAGAGCCCAAACTGGAGCAAGTTTCCTGGCGGGAGCCGCAGCCGTGGAGAGGAGAGCATGCAGGAGCAGGTTTTCAGGCAGGAACTGTGGCCCATGACAGATTAAGTGGGAGAAGTTCATGAAAGAGTGAGTAGGAGAGACAAAGCATTATGAGCTGACCACGACCCCCGTTTCCCATCCTCCTGAGCAGCCCAAAGTGGAGAAAGGAGGTGGAAGAGTCAGCAGTGAAGTTGGACCTGGGAAGAAAAGGAGGGGAGAGGGTGGCAGGGGAAGGAGAGAAGGAGGTGGGTTTATTTTTACTTTTCTCTGTCCTACTCTGTTATTAATTGGCAAATAATCTTCCCCAGCTTGAGCCTGTTTTGATCCTGACTGCAGATGCAGAGTGATCTACGTGTGCTCATCTTGACCTGTGAGGTTCTCATTGTATTTTCTCCCCGTCCCACTGAGGAGGAGGAGTGGCTGGGTGGGCGCCTGGTGCCTTCTTATACAAAATCAATGGTTATTCACGAACAGAAAGACAGTATGTAGAATCAGAAATTTCTCTGGACGCATCTGTCTTGCAATTCAAGTATTATTTCACTAGAACCCCTGCCTTAATCCCGACGAAGTAAATGAGTAACAGAAATTCATCATTTTAATTCTCATTAGTCACATTGCTCTTATTTCAAATTTTCAACAGGATTGTTAAGTACATTTAATAAATTCTAACTGGTGTTTGAGTTGCAGTAAATGAATTCTGTCCATAATGAAGCGTTGGTCTCCCCAGACTTCTGTCGTACCCGCTGAAATGCACACGACATACATCTTGCAAAGGCTTATGCATGTTCTTAATTAATGTGTGACTAGTCCCAGTAATTAGAAGGGGGTGAGGCATTCGTTCTGCAATCAGTCATGCCTTTCAAATCCTCTGCAATGAGAGGATTAACGCTTTTTTTTTAATTCCATTTCCTACTGTTTAGAAATGATTCTTAATATTTCCCTACCAAAATTGCCAAGAGGTTGTCTTCAAAAGGTGTTTGCTCCTTGAAGACTCTCACATCTGAAAGGGGCACTTGCTCGACAGCAGCTATTTCACCTACAGAGCAGTTTTGTGCCTTATTTCATGGGAATCCTCTGGCAATAAGGAAAACTAATAGGGTGGTTTTTGTTTTGTTTTGTTTTTTTGCTTGTAGAGAAGACTTCAATAGTGTAGAACAGGAGAAATATAGAAGGGGAAAAATAATTATTCATAAAGGAAACATACTGAAAGAATAACAGAAGTGATGCAAATTAAAAAATCCATGGAGACCAAATTCTGGAAGGAATGAAAGAGAACAAATGCAAAAGATATTTTAAAAAGAAGAAAAAATAGGAAAACAAAACACAGGTTTTATTTTAATACAGTTATTTTGCTGGAAAGCATTGCCCAGGCATGTGTACTTTAACTGCAGAGTGAAGCTAGCACTGAAGGTTGGAGTAGATTGTTAGAAGTTTGACTATTTACAACTGGTAGACAGAATAAAAGCTTTATCACTGATGTGAAGACATATTTCTAAAAAAAGTGTTGGGTCGTGCTGTGTATCTCCACTCACAAACTTTACCAAAATAGCAGCATCCTAGAAGATGTTTAAGGTGTTAAAGGAGAATTGTAAAAGCAGCTTCCTGCAGCAACGTGCAGCATTCTGGGATGACTGTTCAATTTAATCTGCCAAGTATTTATATTTCATGTTAATATTTAGCAGCTGTACTTTAGGAAAGGGGAGATTGGGCAGCAAGAAGAAATGCTGGGTTAGTACTTCAATGCTGCTGAGGGCAAGGTGCAGGCATAGCCACTCACGCCAGCCAAGGGTCTGCCCCACGGACCACAGAAAATGGTGGCGTACCGAAATATCTGGCAGATGTTTGTGTAACCTGTTCTTCTGAGTGATGTATATTCTGCAAAGCAGTTTAACCATCAGAACGGATTGCTTCAAGATTTCCATAGTTAGAAAACTTTGGTTACTCACTTAACTGAATCTCCCCTGCTGTGTTTGGGCGTTGCTTGCTCTGCCCTCGGTGGGCACAGAGGACGGCTCACTCCCTTCAGGGAAATTCCCTACCTATGCTCTTGTGTTCCCTCTTGGTTTTCTGTTCTTTGCCTAAACAGTATTAATATTCAGACAGAGAAGGAAAAAAAAAATCACAATATCGATATCAAGAAAGACTGCTTGAAGCTGATTTCTGTTTACCACCAAAGAAGGGACTTAATAGAAAGAGCTGGTATTGACAGGGCTGTTCCGAAAAAGAATGTGTATCTGCATAAAGTCTTCAATCAAATCCGATACTGTTAGTTCCCAGACATGGTGTTTTCACAGAATGCTGTCTAAAGCCCTGATGGATGCATTTAGAGGAGATACCTCCCCTCAGCAATACCTATCGGATAAATAACTGCTCTGAGGGTTGCATTGCTGGTAGGCGCTGCTCTGCCCCTGGCCCAAGAAGAATCAACCCAATAAGTAGCTCTCAGGTGGTTGGAGCCTCCTATTTCCAGCATTTCGTGATGCTGGAATTTTCTAGGGAAAACGAAACCTGAACACCCTGGTGTTGCTTGTACTTGCAATTTCCCAGCAAAGATTTTCAGAAAATCCTCAACGCATTTGTAGCAGGATCCAGAAAGAGTAAACATAGGCGTATTCTCTCACCAGAGCAGCAGATTGCGGTGTTTGTTCTCCTCTGTGCGTAGGCGAAGCTTTGAGATAACAAAAGAATTTGTATTTTTTTCCTGCATAAGGCTTTGCAGACACGGTGGAGGAAGGTGGGCTCTGCCACCACCTGTGCTCAGAGGAGTCCACCCTCAGGCTGCTACGGTGGGAAGAGCAGGCAGTAACACTTCCTCTGGATGGACTAGTGCGGAAGAGGGATGAGGTGAGCAGGAATATCAAAAGGTCTGGGGCTGTACAGACTCAGCAGCCCAGCCAAGAAAACGCCACGCTGCACCTGTGTAAATTGCTTGAGTTTGGGGACTGAAGGCCATTGCTGTCTGCCCTGCCTTCATTTGTTGGAGGAAATTTCACTGGTCTGGGATAAATCTGCCCTCTAACACTGCTGTGAAAAAGCACAGCAGGAATTTATTAGCAAAGTAGACTGTGTTCATTTTTTTTTCATTGGAGCTAAAAGAGAAGAAAAAGGAGGTGAGGAAAGGGTTGCTGATTCACCCCATCCCTTACTGAAAGAACCTGACATGATACATCTTACATTACACATGCAGAGAAACTACTACACACGGGAGACTACTGCTACTTGTGCTCATTTCTACTAGGATTTCTGATTTCTATCTTCCAACAAAGGCTACTGAGATACCAGGACTCCTTCCTCCACTTGGCGTGGGTGGGGGCTAAGGAAATGAATGCCATACCCTTTCAAAAGCACCAGTAGTTGTGTTTGAATTCCCTTCAGTCCCAGGACACAGCATACATCTGCAGTGGTGACAGCCAGAGCTTCCTGTGGAGTGACAAATGCTTCCCTATGCTCTTAGTGCAAGGCGGTGGTGAAAGGAACTATAGTTGTTGTGGTTTTAATGGTTCTCCTAAAGCCACTATGTGAGAATGTGTCTTTGCTGTCTTCATAAAGACTGGGAAGCACATATCAGGTCATGATGACCCCTGTAGTGCCCTTTCTACTCACATGGACTGGTGTCTTAGACAGTACCAACAGGGAGCAGACAAGACAGGTTCTACAAAATAGAGATGACAGAGATCGTGTTAGTGATTCCTACAATGGACTTGCTGACTGTGAACTGCTGTGCACCAGAGTTGCAGGGACTGAGCATAGCCATTGACTGTCCCACTCTACACAGCACTGGTGCAGCCCCAAGTCAAGTACTGTGTGCAGGTTTGGATGCCTCGGTGTAAGAAGGACATCAAATTATTGGACTGTGTCCACAGAAGGGTGACCAAGGTGGTGAAAGGTCTCAAGGTCAAGACTTACGAAGAGCAGCTGAGGTCACTTGGCTTGTTCAGCTGGAGAAGAGAAGGCTGACAGGTGACGTCATCCTAGTCTGCAACTTCCTCGCTGGAGGCAGTGGAGGGGAAGGTGCTGGTCTCCTCTCTCTGGTGACCAGCAATGGGGCATGAGGAAATGGAATGAAGCTGCATCAGGGGAAGTTCAGGCTGGACATTAGGAAAAGGGTCTTCACTGAGAGGGTGATCAGTCACTGGAACAGGCTCTCCAGGGAAGCAGTCACTGCATCAAACCCGTCAGAGTTCAAGGAGCATCCAGACAATGCTCTTACTCATGTAGTTTAGTGTTAGGTTGTCCTTTGAAGAGCGGGGAGTTGGACTCAATGATCCTATAGGTCCCTTCCAACTTCAGATATTCTATGAGTTCATTGAAGGCAATGTCCACTCACTTCATTGAGGATGAGAAACAATTGCACTGTCACTTTAGATTTTGTGGTATCTATTGGTCAAAGGTTTAAAAATTAACCACTTGTAGGTGGTTATGCTAAGCCAGGAAGTTTGAAAGATCCTGATGCACATCGCAGGTCTCTAAAACATAGCAAGCCTGATCTCAGAAGTCGTGGCCTTCACCTCCTGTTTGCTCTTCTGTCCTTCTCTCATGAGTACCAGCCTGTTACAACCTACTGATGAGCAGGAAGAATGTCAATGCTGAGAGGAGATCACATCAGGGCAGCAGGGTCTATGTGATGCAGAAGAGTTAAGATAGAGGAGTAGAGTCTTGTCCTTTGGGTTTCTGTCACATGCCCAGTGACATGAATTTGGCACGGAGAGGCCCACTGCCATCAGGAGTGACTGAAGAGCAACTCTACTGGTGCTGCACCAGTGTTAAAGCATATTTGCAATTGTGAGTATTTTGGAGTAATGGCACATAATGAAATAATTATGACAAAGGTGTATTTTTAAGCTCTCTTTGTGCAGGTCCACTGGTGGAGTTGCTCAACTCTAAATCAAAATCTCAGGTACATTCTTGGATGTAGTCTGAGACCTGTAAATAACATCGGATATTTTGTTGTAACCTCATTTTCCTTTGTTCAGGCACCTGTCAAGGTTTCAGTCTTGGCTGACACTGCCGACACAGTGCTGTCCATACAGAGGAGGCTCACAGACACTGAGGGATGCTAAACATCTGTAAACTGCACAGTGTTTCAAATGCTGCTAACTGGCCTACACTGGAAGAGCAGTGTCAAGAGAAAAAAAAGCTCAGTGCATGTTAAGTATAAAGGATAAAGCTTGAAAATGACACATCTAGAGAAAATTGCACACACAGAAGATTTGCCTGTGGGTAGAAGCAGATTATTTTGCATACAAATACGACAGGATGAGACAGCACAGATAACTCTGCCTATTGCTCTCTGATGGGCACGTTGATTGAATCTCTCCACCTGCAGTCCACAGTTACCATAGTGGAAATATTGCCACTAACTTCCAATAAGGAAAGAAATATAGCTTTGTTTTGGTTTTGAAGTCTTTGTGTCACAAATCAGTGCCTATAATCCAGGAAAAGAGAAAATTATTTTTCAGTAAAACGTCAAATAATGCCTTTACATAGAGTTATATACATGTTACTTGTTCTCTCCACACTCTAAGCTGCAGTCAAGAGTTCTAAATTTTAAATCATTTTATGATAATAAACTCTCTGGTACACTGTTTAATAATTCTGCATGTTAATGTAAATAATTTTTTATCTACCTTACTGCAGTAACTGCTATTCAGTGTTTTAAGTCTGACTTGGTCCTGCAGCTCCCTCTACTGAAATTTTTTTTCTCTTGAAAATAATTCTACATTTCTGAATACAGCATTCATTTTTAAGGTAGTCTGGCAAATCCTTTTTCTATGGTTACCTACTGATGAAATCTGCAGTAACATGCTTCAGTTCAAATTACGTGTTACTTCACATTGGTAATTTCTACTTTTAATTTTCTTGACAGGATTTGATGTAATCAAACAGGGATAGATACTGCACAGTTGTTTTTTGTCCCAAATGACTGAATAATTTGAACAATGTCCTCATTAAAAAAAGGACAGAAACATAGGTCAAATGGGGGAAAAGTATAACTGTAAATTTTAGCATCTGGGACCCTTAGATTCTTGTTCGCCTACCAGCTTGCTCAGCTCAGGAGAATTTGCCTGTGCTGTAAGTGTGTTGGGCACACTAGTAAAGGTGGATTAAATATTTGTTTCCACCTGGTCTCAGGTAGTTCCAGTTGTGCTCTGCCCTAAGCAGGAGGGCAAGAATTTAATAAATAAAGAAAATAATCTTCCATATCTGATAAGCTGATAGCCTGCAAGGACAGACCATATCATTTATTGGTTTTGGTCAGTGTCACAAGGCTTTTGGGAGGCTGGGGCAAACCTGACTACATCTGGTCTTTCTTTTTCTCTCCCTGTCGGTTCCTGGGCTCAGCCCTGTTTCTCCTTTCATGGCCATAGCAGCATTTCTGAGTGCTCCTCTTCTGCTCCAGCATTTCCCCTTGCTCAGCCAGCACATCCTGGCACATGCCCTCAGCGCTGCCAGCTTTTCTCTTCCTCCCTTCCTCATTGCTACCCTGAGCTCTTACTATTCCCACTGCTTTATTTTACTGGCTCCTTGGGGAGTTCAACTATGGTGCCTGTAGTACTGGCCTGATGACATGTCTCTCTGTTCCTTTGATCTCCTTTGCTCCGCCTTTGGTACTCCCTCAGGCTGGCTGCCTTCTGCTCCAGCAGACGGGCCATCAAGCTCTTCTTCTCTACATTATTTCTCTTCTAGAACTTTTGTGTTTGATTTTGGGATGCAGACTTACATCTGAAACAAGGGATTTACTTACATATCTCTGAGAAGAGATGTTTGGCATCTGGACATGTCCTTGGGCACCCAAGTATTTTACATTACAGTATACCCAAGCAATAATGATCAGCTTTGCATTGTGGCTTTGTGCGTGTTTTTCTGCCTGAGTGTTTGAAAATTCTCCAAAACACCTTTTATCAAGGGGAAATATTTATGTATAATAAATGAATGACAATAGCAATAGGAAATTATTATTCATGACATAGAATTCAATTACAAATAAGTGCATATTCTCCAAGGAAACATTTAAAAGCCAAGCATCACTGACATGTGGCGACGTAACATCACCGTTGGGGTAATGCACTGCCATATTCGTACTTCTTTTCTGTCTAAAAGACTGGGTTAAAAAAAGCATGTCGCTGTGAACAGTGAGCTTTTCTTACTTATTTCTACATTAAAAGGAATCTCCAAGGAAACAGAAGTACTGTGTGGCGCTGCTAAGATGTTTGTTCCCTCTCTTAACCTTCCAACAGCCATCTTTATTGAAAGCCTTTAAAAGAATAATGATTTCTTTAGCATGTACAAGTATGGACAATATAAATGTCAATATTTATGCTCTACATATTTTCTCCTGTATAGCAGAGCAATGATATATGTGTAAAAGCAATTTTGCAGAAAATAGGATAGAGTGATTTCAGTGCAAATGTTCCTAGCACTTATTGCTATGAGCTGGTTTGTTTACAATGGGATCTATAATCCACACAACACTTGATTGTTTTGCATCCTAATGTTTGTAACTGGATTGCATCAGAAACCATAAGCTGTAAAAAGGAAAATGGCTGTTCCTATGGCCAAAAGGGCTGTGTAGCCTGTGCTACGTGTGGATGTCTTTTAAATTCTGGAGTACTAAGATCCCTGGGGCCTGTAGCGGAAAATGATGAGAGAGAACACAACGCTATCTAAAAGGTAGCAGGAGAGGTACCAATCCTTCCGCCCTGTGGGGAGCAGCAGGAGAATGACTCAGAGCAGAAAAAGGCACAAATCGATGCCAGACCTCTGCATGTTTGTGTATCCCAGGTTATACTGAAGGCTCTGCCAGTGGCATGTTGATTGCAAAATTCAGACTGCATTTGGCATGTCACTATTCCTCTTCAACACCCTTACATCAAGGGTGTTACTCCTCAACAAAGTACCATGCTGAATGTCAGAAGGTTTGCTCCTCTTCTGAAGGGCAAAGGGACAAGACAGAGGTGGCAGGTCAGCTCCACTCTCAGCTGGTGGAAATCAGCTCCTTTGTTTTTTAAATAAAGATAAATAAAATCAGTTTACCATAGGTGAAGACCTGCTGCTCCGCTTAGCTGATATACGTGCTTAACCCAAGCACATATCATGAAGTATTTCACCAAAATTCTGAAGACACTTTGCATCCATGATGTGACCTGTGGAGTTGCGTTCTGTCGGCTCCAGCAGAGTAACTTTTTATTCTACTTCAATATACTCTAAACCAGAAGAACTAGACTAATAGCAGTGTTAGGTTCATTTCCAGATCGGTCTCGAGTAAGGCAAATTTGCATTTTCTATTGCATACACAAGCCCATCTAAACAGAGGAGAAGACGGTCTATTGACATTATGTAAAGGCGGCGTATCAGTTTAAAGGGTTCTGTTTGCCTAGAAGAGTGTGAAGGAAACTATTTAATTACCTGTCTGGGGTTGACAAAGATAAACACCCTGTTATTATTCTATGTATTTGCTTGTAACTCAATTAAGGTTGTGTACTTAATTGTATCACCAATATGAAGAAATAAGTGTTAAGGTGTTTGAAAGCTAGAGGAAATGAGATGTCCCTCAAGAAACACAAAAGGTTAGGGAGTGGAGAAAGCAAGGAAGCATAAAATTATGGCATTGGTATTCAACGAAGATCAGAAGTGAAGGGCCGTGTTATCTGAATTCCCAATTGTAAGGTTGAATTGAGGAGTTAACAGAAAAAGTGCGGACTTACAAAGCAGAGCGACACAGCACAGCAGCATGAACTAAATCAAACACGTCTAGCTGTTCTGTCAGTGGTGAAGGGGAGCTTATGTTCACGAGTTATTTCAGTTACATTGAATCAGCCCTGACATATCTACAATATTTTCTGTCTTCTGTGTACAACACTCTTGAATGATAACATTTAATGCATGGCACTAAGTGATCAGTCTATTTCATTTTTCTGCTTCCCATATTAATTTTTCCATATAAATTTCCCATACAGAAACAACAAAGGACATGACATCATTATTTAAAAAATTTAAGATTAGCATGCAGGGCTGTCTGATCATCTCCCCACCTGTCCCTTTTAATGTGCTATGACTTTAGCTTGGACTGTGACTGTATATGTCATATAAGCCAAATTGGTTCGCACCATCTTCACCTGATGTACATCAGTCTTAGCATTCTGCGTAGCAAAGGCAGAAGACCAGGCTGTATTTCCCTGTGGAGGTGCGCTCTTGGTAATCCTGCCCCTCGGACATCGGCTGTTCCTGCCAACATCAGGAGGGTGAGGGGATCCCAGCCCTCCAGCAGCAAGGCAAGGAGACAAGGAGTGATACAACAGCGAAGCACAGCCACGTGTTGCCCCTGTCGGACAGCCCCTCAGCAGGACATCCAGCGCCGTCCAACGACCCATAATTGCACCCAGAGCTGTCATTTCAGGAGCAGGTTTAGAAGAGTAAATCATTAGATGACTTCTTATGGTCTCTGACTATTTTCTGCAGAATTGAGTGTTCTCGTCAATGCAAGTCTGAGGGGGGCAGAAAGCAGGCAGGGGACATCACTTGGCACTTCTGGGATGCTGACAGCAGAGGACTGAGGGAAAGGATCTCCCCTGCTATTACAATGTCTACATCTGATCTTCTTTTTGACACATCTGACAATATAAACCTGTTCTGTGCAACCCCAGGAGATTTCCCCAGCTGCAATTTATCATTGAAATAGTTTGATTAAATTTAATTTTGCTCTTTATAATTTTTTTCTTAAATTACTTCAGCACTTTCAGAGGAAACAGGGTTTTTTTTAACCCATCTGACAGAAGATTGTTTAGAGGGTTTTTTACAGCATCTGACACAGCCGACACCACTGTTCTTATCATAAATATCTGCCACATTAGTTTAAAGCTGTGATTAAAGCTGCTCCGCATTCTGCTGGCAAGGCAGCTGGACCTGCACGAATTACAATAATAACCACAGAAGCTCCTTCCTGAGAAGAGTGCTGTTTCTGTAGCCGTGTCAGACAAGTGCTGCCTTTTAAGAATGATTGCTCAGCTCTAAATGACATTCTGGGCTTTCTTCTAGAAAAGTAAGTTATTTATTTTCCTGTGATTTTAACTAAAGAACACTATCATCCCTAGAGAACAATTTTGTTTTTCAGCACCGGAGCAATTACTTTCAGATGTATCAAGTGCCTGATGTTTAAAAGCCTGTGTGGTTTCATGGGTTTGAAAAACTGCTTCTCTTAAGGACTCACAGACTCATAGAATAGTTTGGGTTGGAAAAAACCTTTAAAGGTCAGCTAGTCCAACCCCTCTGCAATGAGCAGGGACATCTTCAACTAGATTGGGTTGCTCAGATCCCTCTCCAAATTGACCTCGAATGTTTCCAGGGATGAAGCATCTACTACCTCTCTGGGAAACCTGTGCCAGTGTTTCACCACCCTCATGGTAAAAGATTTCTCCTTTATATTGAGTCTGAATCTACCCTTTTAGTTTAGAACTGTTAGCCGTAGTCCTATCACAACAGGCCCTGCTACAAAGTTCATCCCCGTCTTTCATATAAACCCCCTTTAAGTCCTGAAAGGCCACAATAATGTATCCCCAAAGCCTTCTCTTCTTCAGGCTGAAGAACCCCGACTCTCTCAGCCTGTCATCATAGCAGAGGTTCTCTATTCCTCTGATCATTTTCATGGCCCTCCTCTAGACCTGCTCCAACAGCTCCATGTCTTTCCTGTCCTGAGGGCCCCAAGGCTGGACACAGTACTCCGGGTGGGGTCTCACCAGAGCAGAGTAAAGGGGCAGAATCACTTTCCTTGACCTGCTGGCCACGCTTCTTTTGATGCAGCCCAGGATGCAGTTGGCTTTCTGGGTTGTGAGCGCACATTTCCAGCTCATGTTAAGCTTTTCATCCACCAGTACCCCCAAATCCTTCTCCACAGGGATGCTCTCAATCTCATCATCCCCCGGCCTGTGTTGATACTGGGGGTTACCCTAACCCAGGTGCAGGATACTGCACTTGGCCTTGTTGAACCTCATGAGGTTCACACGGGCCCACCTCCTGAGCTCCTCCAGGTCTTTATGGATGGCACCCCATTCCTCAGGCATGTCAACTGCACCACTCAGTTTGGTGTCAACTCTTAAGCTAGTTTCTCTGCAGCTTTCACCAATCCCATTATCTCTGAAATATATAGCTGCATAACACTTGGCATTCAACATTGGTGAGAAAATACCTGTGTAACCAGGAGATGGTTATAAATTGAAGCAGGAGATGAATATATATGGTTATTGTGCCGTCATTACACAGAAGACAGCAGAACATTGTCTGAAAAAGCTGTTCTTGTACAGGGCAATAAACACAGGGTCACAGAACATCACAGGTTGGAAGGGACCTCAAAAGTTTATCTGATCCAACCTTTTGTGGAAAAGGGAGACTAGATGATGTTATCTAGCATCCTGTCCAATCACATTTTGAAAACTTCCAATGACAGGTACTCTATCATGTCCCTGGGGATGTTGTTCCAGAGAATGGTTGTTCTCACTGTAAAAATTTTTTTCTTATGTTGGGATGAAACCTTTTCTGGTGCAACTTGTACCTGTTGCCTCTTGTCTTCTCCATGTGGCTTCTTGCGAAGAGGAGCCTTTTGTACCCACCCTTTAAGTACTGGAATGTGGATCAGGTCCACCCTGAATCTTCTCTACTCTGGGGAGAAAAATGCTAACTCCTTCAGTCATTCTTCAAAGGGCAAGTTCTCCAGGCCTTTGATCATATTCATCACCCTCCCTGGGACTCTCTCCAGCCTGTCCACATCTTTCTTGAATTGAGGGGACCAGAATTGTGGGGACTGGGGATGCAATACTCCATGTGTGGTCTGGCAAATGCTGTGGGGAGTCACAGAGCAGATGGAGAAACAAAAAATTCGGCAGGAACTGAAGAGCTTCTGCCTTGCACAGACACAAGATACCACTGACTGACAGCAGCCTGTCCCTCTGAAAAACAATTATCTCCCACCTCTGTCAAATTTCTACCAGCCAACTTCCCTTGCACTTGGGTAGGTTGATAGGGGACCACCTCACTGGCAAGATTCAGGCATGTCTTGGAGAACCCCCACGCCTTCTAAGTAGAAAGTAATGGCACCAGCTCCCCTCCCAGTAGCTGGCACAGAGCATGAGCTTTAGTGCTGTACTGCCCAGAGCAAGGAGGTAAGCAATGAGATCTTTCGTGGCCATGTCGTGTGTGGCCACAGGCACTGTATACGTAGCATGTATGTGCGTGAATAGGCCTCGTCCCTAATGATGGAGTGAGGAGAGCAGGTCCTCAGAGCTGAAGGCAAGATGCCCTGTCAACAACAGAGCACGCACCTGAACTGATAGTTGATTACTGATATGAATCAGGGTCATATTGAAGAAGAGTCCACTGAGGAAAAGTCTTAAAAGTGAAAATCATAAGAACAAAACGTGTGTATCCAGATCAATCTATAATTAATTATTACCAGAGGCATTTTGACACTCAGTTCTTGCCACACTGAATATTAACGTATTCTTTGTGCTAGAAGTAAATAACATACATGAAACATACCGTCCACAAAATGGTATTAAGTGCATAAGACCATGCTATTGCCATTTTCTCATGACAACATCTAAAAAAATCCAAACCCAAAAACCCCCAAAACCAGAATGGTAAAGAGTGACAAAGCAGAAAATAATGATACTTGCAATCTGGGTCATTCTTGGGTTCTTACAGGCTTTCAGACAAAACACATGGTCACCAACTAGTCAACATTCATGGCTTGCATTCTGTTGCAAATCAATTTGTTGCCATGTCTTCCCATCCTTTAGCGGTATCACACTTCAGTGTAAGCCTCCCAGTGCTACAGAGCCTGGTCGCTCCTCCATATGGCTCATCCAGGTGGAGTCCACAGCACTGGAGTCCACAGCTCTTGCCACAGCGGCTGCTTTGTTTGAGTCCTGTGCTCAGTGAAAATCTCTGTTTTCATTGTCCTGGTCTGTTCAGACAACTTGGTTTAGAAGTACTGGAGAAAAAAATAACAACAAATGTTTTGAGCAAATAAAATCAAGGAGATCAGTGTAAAAAAGCTGGTTGCATGTGTTGGCAGGGATTCATTGCATCAGGGAGAGAACTAAGGCTGTGGGTCAGAGTGATGGTGTATGCTCTACACGGAGCTGGCCAGGGAAGGGTGGGGAGCAGAAGGATGGGGCTGTACGTGGGGGGACACACAGCAAGAGGCAGAAGACATTCCTTAATGCAAGCTGCCATACCTGGCTTGGTGCATTTAACACTACTTACTGCTCAGGGGATCTAAAGGAGCAGGCTTGGGTCTGGCAGGAGACTCTCTGGTGGCTAAATCCTCTGACTTTTATCTGTGATCCAGCTTTTAGGTCTCATGGACAAGGTCTGCATCAAAAAGCTCAGGGCAAGCAGGGCTTGTGCATTATGCAGTGTCTTTGTAATGGCCTTTAGACAGTCTGTCAGCAGAACTACTGTCACCACCTCTCCTGAGATGTCTGCGAAACCTACTGTAAGTATTCTGGCCACTGGCTCTTTTCCATGCATGCCCAGACTGATGACTAGTACCAGTTAGTGTGTGGTCTCTGAGGAAATTTGTGAACGTGCTCTGCAAGTACATCAAGCAATTAATTTGTCAGCATACCTTCTGATATGAGGCCAAAATTAGACTGCGGGTTCCTTCTCATCCCATTAACCTGAGGTTGAGGGATGGAAAGGACTGATGAGCCAGCTCCATGGTGCTATCTCCACCTTTAAACACCATGACAGCAATGGCCAGTTGGTGTGACCAGTGCTACTGCTCACATGCACTTATGCCAAATCCCTGCTGATGCCTCCTGTCCTTCTCTGGTAGTCAGTCCCAGCCCACTGTCACTGAGTCAGTTTGAGCGACAGCTATGACTTCTTTTTCTTCTCCTCCATTAGCTCCTTCCACACGTACCCTCCCTGTCCTTGGCTCCTCACCTTCTACAAGTTCTCTGACAGGACACCCACCGCTTGCTGGGGACACAGGCAGGCTGGCTTGTGTGCGGGTGCATCTCTGAGCACGGGGCAAGACAAGCTGAACATCTCCCATGAATTCTGACCTGGAGGGTTCCACAGGCTCTGCGGGTGTCTTGTTTGTGTGCCTGGGAAGCCAAGTGCATGTGAGTTTCTGCTAAAAGGGGAAAAAGATCCAGTGTAATGGCAGAATATTTCATGACATGGGATGGGTGAGGGAAGGCTTGCTAGACATGCAACTGGCTTGGGATATGAATCTCCTGTGTGACTCTGCTGCATCTGGGGATGCTGCCAAGGAGGACTTCTGCTTCCCTGGACTCTCCTGTGGGCAGTACCTGTGAGGAGTGGGGAGCTCAGTATGGGAAGCTCTTTATTTCCTCCATAACCTCCAAATATCCTCCATATTTTCCTCCTTCTCTTGAAGCTGAATTACTTCAGGTGAGTTAAAGCCCACAGTGTGTGCACATTCCTATCTCTTTCCAGTGGTAGCCTGCAAACATGGCAATTACAACACAAACAAAGGATGGGGTCGCAGTAACTGAAGCTGGAAGATGTACAGTGGGAACTGCTCATCTCTCTTGAGACAGGTGCTGGAGTAGCACTTGTGGCTGGGGCAGGCAGCTTGCCAGGCAGCTTGCCAGGCAGCCCCATCCTTCAACAGGCTTTCCAACAGACGGATGACTGTGGCACGGCTTTCAGGTCTGTGGCCAGCCCCTTCTCCGTCTGTGCTGTGCACCCTCACTGCCTGCTGGGCACTTGTGGTACAAGGGAGCGGGCCCGTGCGTCGAAAGGCAGGGGATGAGAATGTCGGGTGATGGATGGCACATCTTGCCATCACCTCTCAGGCATGAGCAAATGAGCCCAAATGGGGCTGAGCTGCCTGAAATGAGTGCCTAGACATCTGAGGTGTTATTAGCAATGCAGGGGAATTAGATCTGCAGTCTGGGGCAATTGCATCGTAACTAAATGTAGGCTCATACCCAGAGGGAGAAGTTTACTCTGCTTTGGGAGCCTAAACTAGGGCAGATGAAACTCAGTCACTGGGTCTGTACAAAATTACTGATACTCTCAATACATGTAGGCCATTTTTCTCTTCGTCTTTTATTCCAGAATGGACTCTCTTTATTATTGTATTAATTTTCTTATATTACTTCAAAAAGTAATTCATGTACGGAGTAGATTGCTTGGGATGTTTTTGCACTGCCAATGTGGCTTGATGAAACGGCTGTGAGAGCTCGCCCGTGGCTCGAAGAGCAGCGTGAGGCTGAACGCCGCTGCTCAGAGGTGCTGCCTGCCCCAGCCCTACCGGAGGAAGGCACCAGCATCAGCCTGGCACGTACCTAGCCTGGGGCCAAAGTCTGCCCTTAGGAGGAACACAGCAGAATTGTATTCTCTCAAAAATATTACAAATATCACAGGCTTTTATTGATTCTGTGAGTTCTTATAAATCGGGCAAATAATTCTATTTCTAATACAGTCTACAATGTCTTGAGGGGTCTGGGCCATTTAAAGGCAAAAGGGTCAGGGTTTTGCTTCTTGTTTTAGGGTATATTATGCGGTTTCAGCTCATCAGTTTTCACTAGTTTGTTACTGTTCTTAAAAAACATTTCATGTGGGTGTTTTGACCTCAGAAACCAGATGTCGGTATTACTCCCTGCAGATTCATGGGGGGGTGGAGGACTGCTGTTTTCTCTTATTATTATGGGAGGTTATTACTTCATTACAATTTGTGTCTGGCTAATGTACATTTTCTCCACAGTCATCGCTTTCAAAGCATCTTTTTAATTTGTTCCCCTTCCTTAAACCCTGTGCTCAAAGGCTTCTGTTTATGCTTTATGTCCCCCACTGGCTGTTCAGACCAGTTCTCAAAATGAAGACAAGCAACTCACTGGACATAGGCTGCCCTGGACATGCAGGTGTCCAGCTGTGGGCTGTGCTGTGTAAGAACCATCATTTCAATTAGTCAAGCAAACAGGAAAATGCGCCATCATTCTTTTTTGTTTTTCCTTTTTAATTCTTTCTAAATACTTTCAAGTGACAGGTCATGGAACAAAGCAATAATTATAAAATGACACACTGTTATAATAACAGAGCAACAAATAGTTATAATTAATTAAAAGAAACAAAAGCAGGATTCGACTACAAGAGTTGTCTAAGACAACAGCTGAGCTGCTGTTTGCAGCAGCTGGATATGGTGCGCTGCTCCTCTCCCAGCATGAGATCTTCAGAGGGTGCCGGGCTGTGGATTGCGAGGACCCCTCTGTGTTGAGTTCTGGGAGGGGGAAATTAAATATATTGCCAGACACAATTAAAAACAACAAATGCTTATCCTTCTTAATTAGACTGTAGAACACTTATCGCCAACCTCCCCCCATGCTTACTGTTGAAAACAAATCATTCTGAGAGTGCTTTTAATGTGACTTGTATGCAACTTGCTGAAATCCTGACATCTTCTTTAGTAAGGCTGGTGGCTTGAGACCCCAGCAATGGAAGAAGGCTCACATAGAGTATAAAAAGTAGACAATTAGCAAAAGTATTTCAAAGAGAGCAATGACTTTGAGCTGGCTTCAACCCACACATTCCTTCTTGGTGATTGGAAATGTCCCCCGTTGCGAGAGTGAGCATACTGTAGAGACTAGTAAAGGGAATCACGTTGGTATTGGTGATTAAACTGTGCATGGAAATTTCTGTATTTTTCTCAGTGTAACTTACATTCATGCTATGTTTTCAGTGTATTTTGTATCACTACTAAGTCCTGTGTAACATCTTCAAATAAGTAACTTTGAGATTAAGCATTGCACCCTCCACCCATGACATATCCAAAAGAAGGTGGTCAGAGAGTACTGGACTCCAACATGGCTGTTCAATAATAAGACTATAAGAGATGCTTTGTAATTATGTTGTTCATAAGTTTATGTGGCTTTGACTTTTGTCAGAGAGCTTCTCATCAGAGAAACTTACTTAACGAAATGCTAGCAGCAATGACAACTGGCAATTCTAATTACACTTGACAGAATACAAGACAGTGTTTTTTTTCCTACCAGATGCTTCCACTGCTGCGGGCTCCCTCGTCTACTAATTCCTGCCCCTGGTAGAACTTATTAAGATACGCACCTGTCATTTGGGACATCACAAATATCTGGCAAGACATGTAAAGTGTAGCAACGTGCAGCAGAAGTGCCAGCATAAACAGCCTCTCTCTGTCACAGAAGAATACCTTCAGAGTGAGGAGTTACATGGGGTAGACACTTGTCACTAAGGTGACGTGGTGGTTCCGCAGCGGAGGCAGGTGTGGGGTCGCATCCGCAAAGGTATCAGGGTGCATCCCTGTCCAAGTGCTTTAGGGCTGGTGTGCTCCTCTGATCTTCACAGTCATTTCTGTGCCATCACCACCCAAATGGTCTCGCAGACTCATGCTTGATGAAGTAGTGGGGGCAGACAGGATGATCTGACAACTGCAAGGTAGATTGGCTTCATGTTTCTGTTCCAGAAAAATCACAACTTAACAATCTGTCAGCATGCACAGATATATTTTCCTATTTTTCTTTGGTGTATGAATTTTTTGTTTAATATCATATTAGTTTGCTTTCAATGTATAGAAGGGACTGACCTAATTTTTGCTGCCAGGCACAGGGAAGACAGAGCAATAAAGGTGCTCTGTGAAGAAGAAGAAACATCCCATATTTTAAAGATATTCCTGATGTGGAGTAAGATCATGAGAACAGGAAATGGCCGTACACTTATATGGAGGTTAGTAGCAAGACACTGGCATATTATTGGGAAAAAAAACAACAATACCTCACCTGTTGGTTGATTCATCTGTGGTTCTAACTAATGTACACCATTGTGAAATATTTTCTACTTGTCCCAACTGCTATCTACTGTTAGTGGTTACTAATGAATTCTGAAAAGCATTGAGACACGCAGGTTTTCAGAGTATGTTTGCCTGGTTTTGTGTGAGTTTGTGTGAGTACAAATCCACCACCATTTAACTGGGAAAGAGGCACACGTGCTGGTGCTGATGGAGAGTCACTATTCCCTTACCTTCATTCCTTCTTCGTAATAAACCTGCTCCATACCATACTCACAGTACAAAAACTGAGATTGAATTTGGGAGTGTTATGGGCTGTTATTTGTTCCTCTTTATGTGAAATGATAATTCGGGAAGTCTAGAAGAGCAGGTCAGCAATTTTGTGCTGTCTGGGGAAGCAACATCAGTGCGTCTTCTCTTATTTATGTGCTGCAGGCAAAAATCAGGAGGTTCCTCCTCAGTTTTGTTGCTGTTGTTGTGAGAACTAAGTCAATCCATGAGCTTATTACAGAGAAACAAACTACCAATGAGAAAGCAAAATTGAAATAACCTACTTAGAAAGTTTTGGAGAGATTCTGGTAGTCTAGAAGGTATATTTTTCATATTTTCCCATTTCAAGAGCCAAGAGCTTTCATGATTATTAGTCCAGATATTTTGAGCCCAGAGTAGCCGTAACGTTTCAAAACGAGGTTTTATATGCTTAAAAATAATTCATACTTTAATGGTCAGATATCTCAAAGCCTTCTAGACCTGGGAGACTGTAAATTTTTACTTTCCATTGGCATAAAGGTCTCCATTTCTAGTCATACCCAATATAGTATATATGGGGCATTAAAGCTCTGACATTTCTAGACAAGGAAAATTTGTCACTGTAGTAGCACTGATTTTACCTTTCCAATAGCTCACACAGGTGTCATTTGAAGAGAAACTCCATGTCTGAAATGAAAAAGAGGAAATATAGCTGTAGAGAGATGTTCCTATTTGGAGACTGTTGAAATAAATTGGGTTTGAGAAGCAGATAATGTGGTCAAAGGTGTATGATAAATTAAAATATAACTTATCACTGTAACTTAACACTCCATCTCAAAATGCCCTGCTGTGTATTATCACTCAGAGGTTTGTGTGTAAGCTCTGTTGATTGAGTCTCAAAGGACTGGGAGAGGCGGCAAATGCAGAACTCAGCAGAGGCCAATGATGGGCAGATTGATCTAAACCAGCTGAGCAGGACGTTCTCCTCCCCTAGGTCCAACATTACCAGGTCTTGCTCTCTCCATGATGCTGACTTTGTAGGGTGCAGAACCAGGGCTGTGCCAGTGCTCTCTCTGCCCCCTCAGCAGAGCCATCCCAGAGCACTCAGCAAAAAACCCAAATGAGCTGGATTTCTGCAAACACCCACTTTCTTCCTCCAGCCGCTTTGTTAATTGTTGCTAATAGCCTCAGTGGTCAGGCAGGGTTTGAGTAACTATTAACTAGTCATCACAGCAGTGCCAAAAGGGCTTCACGGCGTGTGTCCCGGTTTGAAGTACGAAACCATGACACTGGATCAGGACTTCATGAGGCTGGACAACACTATCCCTGACCCAAATCAGACTAAGAGACTTTAGTTGCTGTATTGATTATTTGTTTACCCTGTGAGTACGCACTTCCACTGCAGAGGTGAGGAAGATAATACATTCAGACTTTTTTCACCTGTTGGCTGATGCAGATTCCCAGTGATGGTCAGGGTGAAATGGGAGAAATTATTTTTTTGTAGTCGCTTTTACTTTGAGTGTTAAATGCATACAGAATACATCTAGGTTTTTAACTTCAGGTAATGAGATTACTAACCTGTTATGATATTAAATAACTAAACATGTAGAGTGTGAGTATGCAATATCTAACAGTCTTTCCTCTGGACTTTTTGCACATGTAATAGAGCCCAGCCCTTGCTTTATCTATGTGAACATACTGCTTTTCATGGTAATGTACTCCCTAATTTGTTCTCCCACTGGTTTACATTTCCTATAGCTAGTTTTTCAAATACATAAAGGCACTGTAGAGCTTAGGCAATTATTTCCAATGTCTAGGCATATTTATCAACTGGAATCAAGTATTGATCATCTGTAGAGAAGGTCTCAGCATTCCTTCACATTTTCCAGCTGGCTGGGTAGGGAGGAAGTTCATTCTTATCAGTGAATTGGAAGCGGGGTTTGTATTTCTGTTTTAAGACAAAAATCATCGGGCTTTGTGATTGCAGGTTCATAACAAAAAACAGTCATTACACCTGCTTTTCACAACTGCTGCCACTGATTTATTTGGCTGTTCTGCTTCAAATTTGGCACATCATGTTTTTATTGTGTTTAAGAATTAGTGTGAAAGGAGATAACTACCTTGTATGAAAAAGGTTATCTAAAGTTTTAAGACTGAGTACTTAGTACATTTTTTTGTTAATTTTCTTTTTTTTAGCTGTATGTCAGCTAACTCAGCCAGGTCAAATTTCTGTCACTTAAGCACCTCTTGCCAGGAGTATCCTGCTGCTTTCAAGGATGAAAATTTACTTCCCAGCAAGATTTGCCAGGTCCAGCATCACACCGGTACTAACAACCAGTGAGGGCTCCTCTCTTCAGCCTTCGCTACTGAGGTCCCTATTGCCAGAGGGTTTTAAAGGATTGTGAAATTGCTGCAGACTTGTGTCACTCTAATATAGCAAATGTGTATTACTACCTCCGTTTTAGAGATGAAAGACACAAAACTGGAGGGAAATAGAAACTGGAGAGAAACAGCCCAAAACCTTACTGGATAACCTGTGGGGAAACAAGGAATGTGTCTCCTGATCTCTCTACTGTGTGTCTTAACCATAGATCCATCATTTCCATTTATTTCAAAGATGTGTTTGTACTATTACTACTGCTGCTAATACCACTGTTTCAGCAGATGCCCTGTTTAACTGATAGAGGAAAGTGTGCCATCTCCAAATTCTTTCCCCTCCGTTCTGTATGTTGCAATACAAAGGACTTCTGGGGAAAAAAAATATTATCTAAGAATAAGCATAACCAAATCCTTGGGGCATTCAAAAGGACAAACTTTCATTCCTGTAATGAGTATTCCATGCGATATTTCATCACATATTTCCCCTGAAAAACCTTCTATGTAGCAGCCTATTTGCAGGAACGGAGCATAGGAAGTATTAACACAGAGAATGAATGGAAAACTTTAAATTGACCCTTTTATACTGATTTTCTGAGATTTGTTGTTTGTTTGGTACGTATGTAACCACGTTATGAGGTGGGGGAGTTCATAAGAAGAAACCAGAAACCACAGCAGAGCAGCTTGCATCTGGGAGGTGTTTATCAGTGATGGAGTAGCTGGTGAGCTGGAGTGGGGACAGATCCTCCGCACCTCTCAGGCACGGCTCTACTTGGTATTATGAGGCCTGTGCGGCCACCACTCAGCCTTGGGTGAGGTGCCCAAGTTGATCTTACGTATGTTCCACTCAATTACCTAGTATTTAAGCAACAGAGTCATCTTCTCTGGCCAGTGGTGCGGGGTGTTGCGCAGGGCCGGTGGTGGGAGCTGCGCCTGCAGCAGCGAGGGAGGGGTCCAAATCAGGCACAGCCAGAGGGATTACACAAACCAAACGCCGGAATTACACTGCCAGCTGCTTCTATATTCGCTGTCCGTTATGTTATCACGTGGTGTCTCAGGTCTGCTTTTAAATCATTTTGGAGATGTGACTTCTAACACTGTTCTTGGGAAGCTATTTCACAGTCTATTAGATGTCCTTGTTAAAATTTTGGTTGGATAGTCAACTCAAATCTCCACTTGCTCGGTTTCCTACCTTTATATGCAATTATACCCCCGAGAAGTGCTCTAAACAATCTCCCTAATGCCTCGTTGTTTGTACCTTTCAAGTGCATGTAAACAGTTATAGCAGTTTTGGACACTGTGTGGGGCATCTTAAAACATTTAGCTCTTGCAGTCCTTCTCCAGGAATCATGCGCTGTAGCCCTTGTGTTAGGCATTTTATTCTTCTTAAAGTTCTTTATAATTTGTCATCATTTTCCTAGGTAGGTTGGTCCTCAGGCCTGCGTACAAGCTATAATTTGTACAACAAAGATTTTATATTCATAATGTTTCTAGGCTGCACATAGTTTTAAATTCTGCTCAGTGCCCTAATTTCACCAGTGATTTTATTTTATTTTTTCAAACCTTATACAGAAAGAAAAGTGAGCAGCTTTTCAGTTTAATTAGTTTGGTTTCTGACAGCTTTAATGTGCAATGCTGTAAAGAACTGGAAGGTTAAAAGATTTTCCTGGGGTCCATAGAACTGCGAAGAAAAATAAACACATTTTGCTTATAAAACAGAAGGAATGCTATATGGGATATTAGGATGTGTTCCTCTCTCTGTTTTCTTAAAGCACAGAGCTGCTCATTTTAGAGTGTAAAAGAGGAACGTGGGTTTGTCATCCTAGCTCCTAAAATAAACCGTGCATAAATGTGTTCATAGTACCATGCAGATATTTTTCACGACAGCATGACAGTCAGGTGTCACAGGCAAGATGCTGTCTGTTGGTTCTGTTGGAACATTCGGTGTCCCTGCATGGTAGGAGCTCTTTCTGCATAACAAAATGTGTAAGGACTCCATAGATGCTACCTGTAATGTTTTGGTAGAAAATTCTCTATGAAAAATTCTGTATGAAAAAAAGAAATATAGTTTCAGGTCCAAATTTCGGAAAAGAACCTAATTGTGCTAAAAATGAGTCACACCAATACCCTATGAACTTCAAGATGGTTTATGGCAGTCGGGATGAAAATAACCTGGGATGATTCTGTGTAATTATTAATAATAATGGTGATGATTACAATAATAGTAACAGGAGTAATAATCAGAACAAAGTTATGCAGAACCTGGGCTCCACAGGGCTAAACAAATACAAAATCATTGTCATATACCTATCACAGGATCACATGGACTCTCCAATTTCTCACAAAAAGAAGGATAGCTATTTTTTTTACCTCAGGTGAGCAGCGTTTTTGAAGTGCTTTAAGCACAGCTGGTATCATATCCATCTTCTCCGCTCATTCAGTACAGTAAGATAAAAAAATATGAACAAGCATGTGAGGAAAAAATATATGAAAACCGTAGATGATATCTTTTTATGAATAGCATGATAGAATCCAACTTTTGAAAGACATTGCCTTATTGCCTCTTCCTACTGTACTTTCACTTGAGGATATTTCCACCTCTGACCTTTTCAGCAAAATTTTACTCTCCTCAATATTCATTTCCTGGTCTCTGGTTTCCATCTGGCTGCTGATTGACACCCGAAAATCTAAAAGACTGTCTGCAATTCCAGCTCACTTAGAGTTACTGATCTGTGTTAATGTAGTAACCTTCCCCCTTTTACCCAAGTTCTTCTTCATCGGAATGAAGCAGGTCACAGAGGAAGGCTGAAGCTTTCTTCAGCAGTCCCTTAAATTAGCCGTGTGTTAGTCTATGGGAGCTGGCTGCAGATCGCGGCGTGATCCCTGCTGCTTCTGTGAGAAAGCGAATAGGGACTGCAATTTCGGGAGATGGTCTAATTAGAGCACATGAACCTTTCATCTCTGTTTTGATGCTTGCATTCAGACCATGGTGCACCAGACTCCTGTGGGAAGAGATACCCGAGATCCTCTAAGGTGGAAGGTAAGGACGAGTTTAAAGAGGAAAAGGAAATTATTTTATTTTTTTTATTCTTTCAAATGGAGAAAAATAAGCTATGCTTTATTTTATTTTATGGGGTTTTTTTTTTTTTGGAAAGGAGAGGGGCAAAATATTGATATGGGACCATAACTTGTAAGCCAAAGAGGAGATTCAGAGAGGCCATATCTTCAAGGTATGTTACAAAACAGACCCGGCTACGACTCTTCCCTTTGTGTGATTGTCATGCGTGGGTCATACTTGCTTACAAACTGCCGGAACCTGCACATGAGAAGACAAACACTTGAATGGTCCAACATGGGCTGCCTGTGAATGGGATTTGCCTGCAGGCCTTTCTCATGGTGTTTCTTTGAATACTTTTAAATACCAGAAGAAACTCATTGATGAGACTCATCCTCAATGTGTATCAATCATAGGCAGGAAGCTGCAGACAGCTCTTGGTGTCTTGCTGGAAGCAACAGCGATGCAACACCACTGTTTTTCCTAAGTGATGCAGCGAATGGGTGGATTCTGGCAGGATCTGGTGTTCCTTGATACTTGGGTTGGCTAATTTGAATGGGATAAAAATTCAGCCATTTCTACAGATGGAAGATATTGAAGCGTTTTTCCCTCCTGTGGAAATTCTTCATGTCATATTTGAGTGAATTTACTTTGGCAAAATTCCGGCTTCCTTGTGCTGTCTGTAAACTCTCCAGTTATTCAGTCTGATGTGGGTGTTCCCAGACAGTACATTTTAGTACCTTTTTTTTTTTATCTCTATCAGGTCTTATATCTTACAGCAGTGTCAAATCCAAAAACCTTCCTGCAGTGCATGAAGCAATTTGATGGCTATCTGTCTGTCATATTTCCTCTGTCCATCTTTCTCCAGAGAAAGATGTCTGTGGTGCAGCACATAATACTCCTGCACACCCAACACGTCTGTGCTGCTGCTGGGGTAAGTTGTGGCTGGCAGTGACAAGATCTGGGGAGTACCCAAGGGGTGGGAATAGATGTCCTTTCCCCATCCGCTGGGAGGAAGAGACCTTCTGTCAGCACCTTCATGCTTCAGTTCCAGATCCCCAAATGAATCCAGATTTCACTGAATCTTAGCTATTAGCTAGCAGTTCACAGCAATGTTTTCATAAACGTATGCTGGGTGGATGAGCACCAGCACCATGGTCATCAGTGAACAACTCCTCTAGAAAAGTGCATCAATGCCAACTAAAATGAAACATCTAAAGTGTTAAAAAAACTCAGAATAGAAGGAAATATCCTCCTCTGAAAAGTTTGTGAGGTTTGACCCCTTGCATTTTGTGCAAGGTTGGAATTAAAGAAACCTGAATATTGTTTTACCTAACAAGCTGTGGAAAAGGTGAATCTATAGGTGAGAACTACAAAGAAACTGCTTTGATATGAAGATTCTGTCTAATATACAGTTTGTATTCCATCCAACACTGCTTACATCTTAATCTTTACCACAGAAAAAATAGCTTTGGAGAAAAGCCTCATGATCCACCAAGATGGACACTCAGAAAATGTGTGTCCACCGGGAGGTGATTCTAGCCCTCTACTCCGTGCTCGTGAGACCCCACCTGGAGTACTGTGTCCAGCTTTGGAGTCCTCAACACAGGAAGGACATGGACCTGTTGGAACGGGTCCAGCGGAGAGCCACAAAGATGATCAGATGGATGGAGTACCTGCCCTATGAAGACAGGCTGAGACAGCTGGGGTTGTTCAGCCTGGAGAAGAGAAGGCTCTGGGGAGACCTCATAGCAGCCTACCAATACCTGAAGGGAGCCTACAGAAGAACCAGAGAGGGACTCTTTGTCAGGAAGCGTAGTGACAGGACGAGGGGCAATGGTTTTAAATTGGAAGAGGGGAGATTTAGATTAGATACTAGGAAGAAATTCTTTACAGTGAGGGTGGTAAAACACTGGAACAGGTTGTCCAGGGAAGTTGTGGATGCCCCATCCCTGGAGGTGTTCAAGGCCAGGCTGGATGGGTCTTTGAACGACCTGGTCTAGTGGGAGGTGTCCTTGCCCATGGCAGGGGGGGTGGAACTAGATGACCTTTAAGGTCCCTTCCAACTCTAACCATTCTATGATTCTATGATTCTATGAAAATAATGACCATTAATTCAGGAAATTAATTAGCCTGTAATTCATCATAACTTCTCAACTCTACCTAGTTAAGAAGACTCTATACTCTTCGTTCCCCCCCCTATTACTTTTTTCTCCTTAGTTTTCATTAAGTCACTTCTACTTCCCTTCAAAAGGTTCAGGTTGTGTTTAGCAAAGTGGATGCTTTACTTATGGGCCTCCCTTTGTAACCTGGAATGGCCAGAAGCTCTCCTGTAATTAGCTCTGCTAGCGTGACTGTGCATTTTGATTTGAATACTTGACTGCTCTTCCTCCACTTCTGAGAGGTGGCTTTCATATGCACCTTTTGCAGATAAGGACACCAAAAAAAAAAATTCCTAACTCTGTTTTCTCTTTATCTTAGCGTATTTTTGGGGATAAATATGGCTACCGGATTTCTAACAGCCCTCAAAGATACTCTATGGTTGAGTTCCAGTGTTTAGTACTGCCATGAGTCCAAGGAACGAACACACAAGAGAACAAGGGGTCTCAATTCGTGCCAGTTTTCCCAGTAAAGATCTGTTTCCCGGGTTCTGTCAGGGGACCGTGCTGGTGGCAGTCATTGACATACGTGCAGAGAAAGGCCGGTGTCGTTGCTGTTTGGCGGGTGTGCAGCTCCCTGCTGGTGTGCGCAGCGCCGATGACCCCGGGGCTGATGCGCTTCCTGTGGCAGTCCATGGGAGTCTGGAGCTGCTGGCAAGGAACAAGGCCCAGCCCTCATCAAACACACCATATATTTCAAACCTACACAGCAGGCCAAGTTGCTGGGAGAAATCAGCATCAGTGGGTGGTGCAATACTATACATTTTAATGGAAATTTACTCTTTCACTGAGTTTGCGGAAGTGATCAAGAAAGATGGGGTAGATCCAGATTGCCCGTAGGCTTTCACCTCCCAGCAGCTAACGTGAAGCTAACACAAATTTAAACAGTAGTTCCTTTTGGAATCGCAGTTGCTCTGAGAGAGAGATGCAAAAATGCTTGACAGATAATGTTGTCACTGCTAATGAGCAGGGCTGCTCTGAGCTGGAAGAGCAAAGTGTTGGAGCCAAGAGCCCCCTGGAAGTCATGGGGGCTGGAATAAAGCCTGGATAGTCCAGGCTGTGCTTTACTGGTAGCTTAGTGACTTCAGAAAGTAACTTCTCTGTGCTGTGGAAAGGCAGCTGCTATGGGTTAGAAGCACTGTCAAACGCTGCAGAAGAGGTGGTCATGTCCCCCGCAGCAGTGAGAGCTAGACTTAGATACACACGGACTACCCAAAGCATGGAGCAGTCCGTGTCTCTGGCACCCAGCGTGGCTGGTGGTGCCATGCAGCACAGGAAAAGGCTTCACAAGGCTTTGCCAACCATCCTCCTCCATGTCCTCCAGCCCACGCTGGCTTTAAGGACATGACTTAGCCAGTTGGGACCAGAGGATGGTCAAAGAAGCCATTGTGGGTTTGGCCATCCTCTCCAAGAAAGCATGACATGAAAAGCAGAATCTTCCTTACTTGGCAGGCTGCTCTCTGACTTTCTTACAGAGAATCACAGGAGCACAGGCAGGGTGCAAGGTGGCTGACGGTGGCTAATCCATTACCCTTGGAGATTGCTTCAAGGGCAGCATCTGTCCCCACTGCAGAGCTATTGTCCTCATGCCTTTTGTCCCTGTTAAACCCTGACCTGCCGTGTGCCACCGGTGTGTTTAACAGCAGCGTACTGTGACTCCGGTTATACTTTGCCCTGCAGGGTAACTACTGTGATCTAGAAAACTGTAATTCCTACTCTGGGTCTGACGTGACAAAGCAGTAAAGTACTTCTCATTATTGTCATCCATGGGGTTGTCTCACAGGTCCAGCCTATTACCTAGCATATGTCTTTAAGTGGACGCAGACGCAAACACCAGGAAAATAGCTTTCAGCTCAGCCTGGATCTTCTCCCCAGGAACGCGATAATCCTGATTAGTTGATACTGCAGACAGACTTCACTTACTTGTCAAACAAGCTCTGCTGCTTAATGAAATGAACAAATCCACTTCCAGCCTCAAAGGGGAGTTTAACTTGCTGTTTCTTTAAATTAAGCCTGCACTGCCTCAAACCTCTATTGAAGTGTCAGCAGGTATATTCCAAAAATGACATCTGTAAAAATGACTGCCTTCTCCTCCTGCTGTTCTCCGTTCACCCATGTAGAATCTAATTCTGAAAAATAAAGTTATCTGCTAATAATGGTGATCTAATCTTTATTCTGAGAGCTGGCTTTAACAACCTGGATGAAGAGATTACAACTCAGTGATGTACCAAAACACTGGGCAGATCCACACTTTTTCCAATCTGTTACTTTGCTCCAGGCTACTCATGAAAAACAAAGATTTACATTGTGGTACTGTCCAGTCTTGTAGCAAAAAAAAAACCTAAACTTTTGGGTTTCTTCTTAATTCTGTGAAAATTGGTTGCATAATGTGCTGCAGTATCTCAAACCTGTCTTTATTTGAAGGATCATGTCCACTTTTCAGTTGTTCTTATGTTGGTGATGCCTTAATAATAATTACAGCGAACATCAGCCTCGGGAAGCATTAGTATGAGTGATTGCAGGAAGGAGGAAGCTGAGGTGTTTTCTCCCACTGGCTCAAGGATGATGTATGTACATAATTTCCACAAATGCTTAAGGATTGTTCTTGTATGGCTGTTCCCCCTGCAGAGATGAGACACACTGTCTGACACCCGCATGTCTTCGATTGCAAGAGCAGTGATTTCATTTATAGAAACCGGGAAGGAACAAAACCCAGCAGGTTCACTGGGAGGCTTAAGTCAGATAAATCTCCAAGGAGGGCTTTTGGCAGTCAGGTTTGATACGTACATCTGAGCGATGGTGCTGCAGTGAGAAGATGCATGTCCTTTGGCGAGACCTGGGTTTGGAATATATTTCACCCCAATTAAACGCCTTTCGCCTGGTTCCTGCGGGAGAAGCGCTGTCTTGAACACCCCCGGCACTGCTCTGCCCCTCTCTTCTCAGGCAGCTTGCAATATGCTGCTTTCCATGAGACTATGTTAGAAATCTCTCCAAATAAACAAAAAACTCCCTATCAGGTCTGTTAAACTCGGAAAAGGGGCTGATGGACGCACAGGTGTGGGAAGGTGTAATGTATCCTGGCATCCACCCAGCCTGGCACCAGCTCTTCTGGCTGCCCAAGCTCTTATGACAGCACTCAGAAGCATCTACTGGTGGGACCCTGCCCCGCAGCGGGATCCTGGTTATCTCCTGGGGTGACAAAACCCTCTTCTTGGCACAGCACCGAGCCACTCAATGCTGAACAGGTCCCACTACTGTAACAGGGGTGAGAATCTAGTTTTTTAAGAAGTTGACTTTCTTGTAGTTTTTGTTGATTTTTTTTCCTTTTCCATGAAATGAAAGTTACATCTCCACTCTAAATTAAACAGAAACTCAGTGAATATCTCTTTCCTGAATAAATGTAAATCCAGGTGTGATTTTGTGTGTTTAGAGATTTCTGTTCTGAGGGTGCCTGAGATTTTGCTGAAGCGTTTTCCCACTGTACACACATTTTGCTGTAAAACTCCCTTTATTTTCTGGTATATTCTGCAGTTACATTTTGTGAGGGAATCCAAAAACTTTTGGGTATTAGGTCTACTTATACGTTTCAACTATTCATAAACAATTTAATGATATATGCCAGACAGTACAAAGAGATGATCATTTCAATAACTAAATTTTTTGAAGAAGGCCATCCTACACTACTCAAGCTTGACATCCTAAAAGAGTTTTTAAGAGGGAAATTTATTCTGATCTGAAAAGGCTAAAACACTGTATTGTAGAAAAGGTAAATCAATCTGTCTTTCAATTTAGTTAACACTATAAAACTCTATAGCTCTCCTCATTCCTGCTTTTTAAAATATCAGGCAGTGAGAAAAGTGAGAAATAAATGGCTGCTATTTAAGAAACGATGACATTGCTGAGGCTTTGGTGCTCCCTGAGGGCTGCTCAGCATGTAAAGCAGAAGTCGGGGAGCAGCTCAGGGAGGCACGCGGTACATCAGCCCGCTGGTGGCCAGCAGTGCTCAGCACCGGCACCGGCACCGGCTGGGTTCGGAGGAAGGAGGCAGAGCTGGGCCAAGAGCAGGTAAAGCCAACAAGGATCTCCAGAGCAAAGCCCACTGCTAGAAAACAGCAGCATGAACTGCAGAATCTACTGAGGCTGAGAAACCAGACAACATCTGTGCAAGTATGTTGTCTGGCTGGCCACTGACCATCTCCCCAGATACAGCAAATCCAGGCTGGAGGCATGAAGTCCTTTGGATACAGAATGAAAAACGCATCAGTACTGCAGTTGCAATCAGCAGAATAAATTTACTGACGACAATTTATGGTGCAGTGTAGAAAATAAAAACTACTTTTCCCCCCCAAAGATGGATATATTGCAATCTTCCTTTAATAGATATGGAATGCAGCTTGGATAAAGTTTAGCAGAGGGCTGAACTGCTTGGTGAAACTGGATATGCACAGGTTTAAAGAAAACTATTTTCAGGCATTTATGGGTATGATACTTATCTGTATACGAAAAAAATATGTTACAGCAGCAAAATACATTATTCTGAATGGATCCTGCTTTTCTATATGTATTGAGAATGTATCTGAGATTGCTTGAATAATCCTTAAAAATTGCTTGGGTGGTTGCTTCAAATAATGTAGGACTTTCTTTTCACTGATTTGTGTTCATCATATCCTGGATAAGAAAAATCACTTTGTTCTGGCTGATTTTTGTGATTTAAAATTTTAAATTCAAAACACACATACAAGCTCATCTTTTTTAATGGAAGTTTTAACTGAAATATCTTAAAATCAGCTGAAAAAGGGATCATCTCCTGTGACAAATTATTAAAGTTATATCAACAGCAGTGTATGTATGACCACCAAATATTATCTGCCAGAGATTAAGTACTGTGCTGGGCTCATCCTCCTGTCACAGAACCACAGACTGGCTGAGGTTGGAAGTGACTTCTTGAGATCATCTGGTCCAAGCTCCTACTCAGGCAGGGCCACTTAGAATTGGTTGCCTAGGCCCATGGCCAAACAGTTTTCGAATATCTCCAAGGATGGAGACTCCACAAGGATGGAGACTCCACAACCTTGCTGGGCAGCCTGTTCCAGTGCTCAGTCACCCTCACAGCAAAAAAGTGTTTTCTGATGTTCAGAGGGAACCTCCTGTGTTTGAGTTTGTGCCCGTTGCTTCTGGTGTTGTCACTGGGCACCACCAAGAAGAGCTTGGCTCCATGATCTTTGCACCCTCTCTTCAGGTGTTTATATATGTTGATAAGATCCCCCTGAGCCTTCTCTTCTCCAGGCTGAACAGTCCCAGCTCTCTCAGCCTTTCTCCATAGGAAAGATGCTCCAGTCCCTTCATCATCTTCATGCCCTTCATTGAACTCTCTCCTGTATGTACCAGGGAGCCCAGAACTGGATATGTGACTCCAGCTGTGGCCTTACCAGTGTTGAATAAAGCAGAAGGATCACCTCCCTCAACCTTCTGGCGATACTTTGCCAAATGCAGCCTGGAATACCTTTAGCCTTCTTTGTAGTGAGGGCATATTGCTGGCTCATGTTCAACTTGGAGTTCATCAAGGCTCTCAGGTCCTTTTCTGCCAAGCTGCTTTCCAGCCTGGTTACCCCAGCATGTACTAGTGCCTGCATTTTTTCCTCCTCAGGTGCAGGACTTTTTGCCTTCTTTCTGAACTTCATGAGGTTCACACCAGCCCATTTCTCCAGTCTGTAGCGGTCCCTCTGGGTGGCAGCAAATCCCTCTGGCATATTAGCCACTACTCCCAGTTTTGTGTCATCAGAAAACTTGCTGAAAGTACACTCATCCCATCATCCAAATCATTAATGAAGATGTTGAATAGGATTGGGCGCACTATGGACCCTTGGGGGACACCACGAGTGACTGACCTCCAACTGGACTTTGTGCCACTGATCATCACGCTCTGGGCCTTACCATTGAGCCAGATTTCAACCCACCTCACTCATCCAGCCCATACCTCATCAGCTTCTTTATGAGAATCTTACAGCACTAAGTGTTCAAATCTTCACTGAAGTCCAGGTAGACAATATTCACTGCTCTCCCCTCATCTAACTACCAGGCCAGTCATTATGTCACAGAAGGCTATCAAATTGGTCAAGTATTTCCCTTGTGAATTCATGCTCACTCTTCCCACTGTCACTGGAGATGTTTGCCTGCTACATTTTCTCATGCTGGGCTATGAGACTGGAACCTTTGTCTTTGCATACATTCTCATTTACAGCAGTACATACCACTTACGTGAAACTTTCGACTAGTCTTGTACTACTGAAGATATTGTGTCTTTCTTCTGATTTTTTTTATGTGGTCTTCATTTGTGGTGACCTTCCCAGTTCCCAATTATCATTTCTTGTACCTATTTTATGTAGCCAGCTACTTCAAAAAGAGGAGTGTTTATATTCAGCATGTTTAGGGCACTGCAGCAATATATGTGGCAATAAAGTCTAATACAACTAATGAAATGGATCTTTGGTTGAATTACAACTGCCCATTATCAACGTATTGGTACTCAGTTTAGATTTGTACCAGTACACCACAGGATGGATGTGGTTCTCCTCTCAAACTACCTGCTTATGGGGCTGGCATTTACAGCCAGGTGACAACTGCAGTTTATAAACTCATAACCAACACCCTGGGTTTTTTACAGTCTTTAATTTCACTACTGCTTTCCATGTAGCTTATTGCTGTACAGTTTCTGTATTTTGCTTTCATTGTTCCCTGCCTGCTTTTTTTCAGACTGAATCTCATTTTATTGCCTACTTATATCTCTAAATTCTGCAGGCCTCTTTTTATTATTTTGCCATCTATCCTGGGTTTTGCAACACCTTACAATTTAGCATGATCTGTAAATTTAATTAATGTCATGTTTGCCAAAGACCATAAGGACCTAAGTCAATTACACAGGCAAAAAAGAAAAAATGAAACCTTTATTATGCTATAAATGCTCTGCTAAAAATCCTGCTCTATAAGGAAACATTATACATTTCTTGGCCTTCATAGTTGTAATTGCAAAGGGACCTAGAAGTTTTACCCACGTCATTGGTGTCATTTTAAAATTTAAAAAGTATTATTACCAAAGTAAATAACAAAGGAATGAGAAATGGCAACTCAATTCCTTTCTATGTAACTGAAATATGCTGGACAGGGTTAGACAAACATTCATAGTACACATTTTGCTATGACATCTAAATTAAAGCTACCACAGTGTTACTTAAGCAGAATTGCCTCAAATTGGTTCACCCATTAAGGGCAAATGCAGGCAGCCAATTAATAATTGATTTTGTTTAGAATGTCTGCTGCTTTTTTTTTTTTTATTTCCAACATGTGTTATGTATATAGTGCAATTGTGTGACGCCTCAGCCCAGTCTGACAACACTTGATCAAAGTCTATAATTCTCTGTCATTATTATCTCTTGGTTACTATGATGCTGGTTGGAATTAGAGCAGAGCAACCTCCATCATTCGACTAGGAACAACAGCAATTACTACTTTGGTCTCTGACTGAGGTTAGAACAGATAAATTGAGCTAGATAATTATTACAATTTCTCAAATTCATCATTAGCTATAACTGCATTTCTAATGCAGAAGGCCAGATTATTGGGCCTGACCATGATACCTGCTCCTGACATGCTACAGAAGCATTACTAACCTCACTCCCTCTTTAATCAGGCCTCTGGTTCTTAAAGGGTTCCACCGGAGATACATTAATAGGCATTAACTTTTACAAAGTAATTCAAGATTTTGAAAACCCATTTTGAATGTTCAGCCTGAGCACCTGATTTTCAGGCGGGCCTGCTCTCCATTGGCAGAAAAGAGAAGGGAAGGGAAGAGAAAGGGAAGGGAAGGGAAGAGAAAGGGAAGGGAAGGGAAGGGAAGGG
>VXAK01020017.1:34319-198892 GCA_013399435.1 Arenaria interpres
GGAAGGGAAGGGAAGGGAAGGGAAGGGAAGGGAAGGGAAAAGGGAAAGTTTACACCTCCTTTAGTATTTAAAAAATGAATCCCACTTCAAATGAAATAAAACATGTGCAGAATGTCATTCAGTTAATGAAAGTATGTGAACTAGGATATGTAATTTAGCAAGTTGTGAATGTGCCTTAGTCTCACTGACATCAATGTCTTGCCCATAAGTTCCGAACGCAATTTCTCCATGGAAAAGTTGATTTTATATCCTTGTTTTAACCTGTGATTAATTGCTTTTAGCTTTTAAGGATTGGTTTCCTTGGCCTATTTTGCTTGTAACTATATTCCAAACACTCGTGTCTTATTGATGGAGTGATGCAAAGTCACGAGTGTGAGGGAAGACCAGTCAGGTGTTGGGAGATGAATAAGGTTAGGGCACTGGTGAGCTGTCTGGGATGTCTGAGATGTTCATGTCAATGTCTCTCTGTCCTGCGAGTGCTGTTGGATAGGATGTAAAGAAAACCCCTTCCTTACCATCAAGGACGTCATGGGTCAAATCTAAGACTTTAGTGGCTTGATCCAGTGGCTCAAACATAGGTATCCAGTGCCACAGAAAAAACCCAAAGGTCTGCAGAACATTCATATGGGCCCCACGGAGACTACACAAGATCGCCTTTCCCTTATAGATTCGTGCTCCTCTGTGGAGGCAGCTGGATGACCTAAGGTGGACACCCCAGGTCACCGCAAACAGAGTTTGAGTGCTGTAGCTATTGCTCTCAACAGTGCTCCAGACATAGCGGTGGCTACAAAGTTTCAGAGCGTTCAGGAACACTAATTTTACACTTTTGGTAAATGTTTTATCCTATTTTTTCGGAGAGAGATAGCTGACACAGACACAGAATTAGCAAAATGTCCTAATCAATACAAGCGCCTACTATCAGCTTAAAACCTGCTAGGTGTTAATTATGAGACTGCAAACACATCACTCAGGCAGCTCCTCAGCAGAAGTGCCTGTGCTCTGCTCAGTTCCCAGCCCACACGCTCTCCCTCCCTCCTTCCTCCCTCCCTCCCTCCCTCATCTCACCTCTCCTTTGGTAACAGCCGCTTTTGTGAAACGCTCGTCGTTTTTCACAGCTTCAAGTTTCTGACTTCAAGTTCTGCCCTTCAAACTTTTAAATGATGGGATGGCTAATTTCTGCTCTCACTCAGCTGTGGGTACTGTGTAGATGGTTCTTCTCACTCCAAAACTACTCAAGGAGATTTCTGCTGGGTTTTGTCTTGTGTATTTTTATCAGCTTTTCATAGAAGACAGTACAAATGTTGGGGATTGGGGAAAGAGAGGTTGCCTAGGATGTGTGAGGGGGGAAAGCTTTTAGAAAACTATAGCACAGCCTCCAGGAAAGGAGTGATCTTGCTGGAAATATAAAGTGAAATGATATAGATGAAAGAGAGGGGGAGAGCCAGTGAAACCCAGGGAAGATGGACATTGACTTTATCGTGCTCTGTCTTTCTGGAAGGCATTCAGATGCCGTGGTGATCGACATGATAATCAGGGTAGACCAGAGAAAACTGTAAACTAAAACCAGTCTTTTTGCAGGAACAATCAGCTCTGGAGGGTCCTGGAGGGCTCTGGTGCGTTCAGAGGCTGGAGGAGCACCCAGGGACAGGAGATGGCCAGAGGCCAGGTGAGACCTGCCAATTGGCATGCTTGGAGCACAAAATCAAGCACTTATTTTTTCCCTTCATAGACAGGCACAATGCACATGAGAGACAGTAATAAAATTTGCGTGTTACAGCTTGGTCTGATGAAAATGCTGCAGTGACAATTCAAACATCTCCACTTCGAGACTATATGGCTGTGGTCAGTGGTTGTGCTGAGCTCCTGTGATGTGTGAGGGGGCTGCAGGCAAAGTTCAGCATAAGCTGAGTTAAATGTGTTTTCAGAAATGAGCATCTATGTCTAACGCGGGCAGAGCCACAGAAATGTTATGTGACTTGCCTAGGTCTTCAGGTCTGACATGTGGAAGGAAGATGAGGTCCTGAAAGCCTCAGCCCTCCCTGCCACCCACTGAGAGAGCAAAAATGATTGAAATGATTTACACACTGAAAGACCTGGCTTGTTTCATTTTATAGATAACAATAATATTTTAGCTGTTCTAATTACAAGTAGTAATTAGGCAGCTGGACCACATCAGTGTTGGAGTACAAACACCTGCTTGTGTGCTTCCAGCTGTTCTCCACTGGAATTATTAACAAATATGTTCCATAGACATTTTACAGGCATTTCAAGATCACGACCATTTTCTTTCTCATCTCTTCTGAAGAATACGCTCTGCTCTAGAGTTTACTCAGAGAGAGAAAGCGGGTGCCTGGGCAATGATAGCATTTAAGATTTCCCTGGCCTGCCTTTCTTTTGTGTAATCACTTTTTACACCTGAAGGGAACACAACATGAAAAGGAGACAGAGGCAGCAGGTAATGAAACAACAGTTTAATTCAAATGGGTGAAGGCGGTTTATTCATTTCTAAATGAGAGAGGATGCCAAAAGTCTGCTGCAAATCTGAATGTCAAAATTCCTCAGAGCTCTGTCTACATCCACAGCAGCAGCAGGCTTTCTGTGCGGCTTTCTGACACTTACAGAGCTATTCACAAATATTTCTAAGCAAAGGTTGCAGTCACCTATTATCCTGTTTATTCCAGAAGTACTCAGGGGCTGGCAGAAAGTAGAGCCCTGTTGTGCCAGACTTTGTACAGACAAAGCCACAGAGACAACCACTGCCTTGCTGGCTTCACTTGGTTATTGTTTTGCTGAAATGCAATTTAAAATGTGATGCAATTCTTCTGGCTATTAACAAGAAGGAAAATACAGCTTCTTGATCTTTGTCAGTTTTTTAGATGGGTTTAGGGCAAGCAAATACAAATGAAGCTACATATTTTTATGTATTTAGGATGAATGTTTAGTTAAAACCCATGACTGATGTGACACTCAATTTATTTGAGGTTTATTTGGAGAGCTGCAACTGGGAAGGTAATGGGGAAGAATAGTGATGTTCAAGCCTGTGCCTGAATGAATCCCCATTTGTTCTGCCCCAGGAAGAGCTCCGGTACATCTCATGTGAAATCTCTGCAGCTTGTTTCTTCACTGAAATAAAAATATTTTTCTGTTCTTCTTTTTCACAGGGACCAGGAGTCCTAGTACCAACAATGAGGCTGAAGGCGAACAGGTCAGTGTGGCTAGACCCCACCTCTTCGACATGCCTCCCAGAAATGTCCCAATGATGCACCTGTCAGAGATGGTCCTGTTTCCCTGAAAGCAACAACCCCATGTGCTATCTTGAATGACAGCATTTCTCACACTATTTTTAGACCGGGTCCTTTGGCATTGATGGCAAAGGAGACAGGACAGAGGCACATGGGAAGACCTACCTTCCCAAGACTTACACTGCAAGCTTCCTTGCACTGACAGTCGCTTGGAACTGGGAGACTCAGTCTCAGACAGAATCTGCCATGGCCTCAACAAGCTCCTTTCTCAAAGGAAACCAGGAACCCGTGACTGCCAAACTCAGCTGGCAGTGCAGGTCTGGTGGAGACCATCAGGAGCTCAGCTGAACTTCATCCTGACCTCAGATGTGAGCATCAAGAAAGAGGAATCTGAGTTTTGCTGTTTTATTAAGGAAGAAGCTGCAGGCACAAAGAGATGTTGTGAATGCCAGGCTATTTTCCATATTGCTTTTTACTCCGCTGTTTTTATGTCCTAATTTTTCCTGTTGTCAGAAATTAAATTAATAGCAAGTTTCATAAGTGAGTGTAAAACTTGGGCTGAGGAAGATGTCCAAAGGGTCTTTTTGTAATACAGTTTCAGGCACAACTGGATGAGGGAGGTGTCAATATCTCGCTGCCTGATTCTTGTAATTCTTCAATTTGAGAGAGAAAGAAACCAAACCTCCATCCTCCAAACATCTTGTCACTTTCTCATCTGCTTTCTTTACACTCACCATGCCCCATAATTTCTTCATGCTTGCCTTTCTAATCATGGGGACATGGATATAACAATGTCACCAGAAGTGAAAACTGGTTACTGGGTGTGAACTTTTCCCTTGGGAAAGGTGCCAAACATCCCACCTTGAGCAATGTGGTGTGCCAATGACTCATGCCAGGTCATCTTGGCACCTGAGATCTTACCTTGCTTTTCACAGAAATGCGGGGACAGACTGGCAGTGCTATAGCAAACAGGGAGAAAATAGATCTCAAAACTCCCTGCCAGTTAATAGGTATCCAAACTTATTTGACAGAAGCACTCAAAGGTCTGTCAAACCGTGAGAAGAGAGCACTGAAACAGTTTAATCATCTGGGGACATAAGTATCTACAGAGCCGCGAGACAGTAATGGCCATCACTTCCAACTAGCTGAAGGCACATCCCTGTGGGAGCTCCTGGTCAAACAAATACAAGGAACTAATTCTGGTCCCAATGCCCTGGTGACGCAAATCCAGAGCATGCAGAGGAAGTAAGTTTCTCTTGGTCTGGTGGGCAGGGTACCAGGGTGAATGGCATGCCTGTGCTGGCCTGGCTGTGGATGTTCCTGGCAAGGAGAAACCATTCCTCTTCTCTGCTCCATAAGCAAGAATGAGGCTTAAGGTGACTGGGTATCAATAATGACCAGAACACTGCAGGAGAAGCAATTTTTAGGATGACAAAACACACTGCAAGTCATCACTTTTCCTTACTTCTTGAAGCATCTGCCAATGACACAGTATCGTGACACAGCTTCTTAAAATCTCTACCACGCAACTTCTGGCACAATAGTGACCCTGGCAGGTTTCTCAGACAGGAGGATTTTGTTCAATAACTTTCTGCTGTGTATCAGTTTGTCATGAAACGTTGAACATGTGTTGTTTAATGTCAGACAGACGCACAGCTTGGATACTGCTTATGCTCCTTCACCATTTCCCTTCTCATCAAAGCCTGCTCATTTCCTGAGCACTTGCAGTAAGCACTGAGCAAAATCTACCCATTCTAACAAAACCTCTTGGGGAAAAACCAACACAATTATAATTTTATGACTAATGAATTTAAAATGACCCCAGGAGAAGTTGCTGGCAACGTCAAAAGGAAAACTGGAATGTGTGATGACTTTCTGTTTACCTGCCTTTGCAAAGCATGTTGGGATATATCCTCTAGCAGAGGTATCATCTCCTTTGGGACACAATGAAGGAGAGGTTCTAAACATTCACTTCAGATTTAATAGAGATGGAAGCTTTTCCCAGGTAGTGGATCTCATATATATATATATAAAGTATTTGTTTGCAGCCACCAGAAGCAATGATTTCTTCACTTGTGGGATTTCTGTATGTTTGTGTTTTTTTTTTCTCTAGAATAAGAGAAAGTAAAAATGTTTTGACTTCATGAGATCTAGGAATACAAGCATCTTTTACACTGGTGGAAGATGAATTCTAAATACAGTAAGTCTATGGGGCCCGATGGGATCCACCCAAGGGTACTGAGGGAGCTGGCAGAAGTGCTCACTGAGCCACTGTCCATCATTGATCAGCAGTCCTAGCAAACCAGGGAGGTCCCAGTTGACTGGTAGACAGCAAATGTGATGCCCATCCACAAGAAGGGCTGGAAGGAAAGTCTGTGGAACTGCAAGCCTGTCAGTCCGACCCTGGTGTCAGGGAAGTTCATGGAACAGATCATCTAGAGTACCATCAAGTGACACATACAGGACAACTAGGTGATCAAGCCTAGCCAGCACAGGCTCATGAAAGGCAGGTCCTGCTTGACTAATATGATCTCCTTCTATGACGAAGTGACCCTCTTAGTGGATGAGGGAAGGGCTGTGGATGTTGTCTGCCTAGACTTTACTAAAGTCTTTAACATCATTTCCCACAGCATTCTCCTGGAGAAACTGCCTGCTCATGGCTGGACAGGCATACTCTCCACTGGGTAAAAAACTGGCTGGATGGCTGGGCTCAAAGAGTGGTGGTGAATGAAGTTAAATCCAGTTGGTGGCCAGTCACAAGTGGTGTTCCCCAGGGCTCGGTATTGCGGCTGGTTCTCTTTAATATCTTTAGCAATGGTCTGGACAAGAGGATTGAGTGCACCCTCAATGAGTTTGCAGATGACACCAATTTGGTGGGAGTGTTGACCTGTTTGAGGGTAGGATGGCTCTACAGAGGGATCTGGACAAGCTGTATTGATGGGCTGAGGCCAATGATATGACGTTCAAAAAGGCCAAGTGCTGGGTCCTGCACACAGGTCACAAAAACCCCATGCACCGCTACAGGCTTGGGGAAGAGTGGCTGGAGAGCTGCCTGTCGGAAAAGGGCCTGGGGGTGTTAGTTGACAACCAGCTGAATAAGAGCCATCAGTGTGCCCAAGTGGCCAAGAAGGCCAACAGCATCCAGGCCTGTATCAGGAACACCATGGCCAGAAGGACTTGGGCAGTGATTGTCACTCTGTACTCAACACTGGTGAAGCCCCACCTTGAGTACTGTGTTCAGTTTTGGGCATTGAGATTCTGGAGTGTGTCCAGAGAAGGGCAATGAAACTGGTGAAGGGTCTAGAGCACAAGTCTTCTGAGGAGCAGCTGAGGGAACTGGGATTGTTTAGTCTGGAAAAAAGGAGGCTGAGGGGGGACCGTATCGTTCTCTACAGTGATGCGAAAGAAGGTTGTTGGGTGGGTGTTGGTCTCTTCTCCCAGGTAACAGGCAATAGGACAAGAAGAAACAGCAAGTTGCATCAAGGGAGGTTCAGACTGGATATTATGAAAAATTTCTTCACCTAAAGGGCTCTCAAGCATTGGAACGGGCTGCCCAGAGAAGAGGTTGACTCATCAATCCTGGAAGTATTTAAAAGATGCATAGATGTGGCACTTAGGGACATGGTTTAGTGGTGGACTTCACAGTGCTAGGTTAACGGTTGGACTAGATGATCTCTGAGGTTTTTTTCCAACCTAAACACTATGATGATTCTGTGGTCTTATAAATAAAACCATCTCCGAAACAGAGAAGGATAGTCATGACAAGGGAAGATTTTTGTTTTCTAATAACAAATGGCAGCTGGATTAAGACATCAGGTCACCCATGCCCGGAGCACTTACTCTAGTCTTTCATTTCCTAAAGTTCAACTGGCAGCAGGGGCCTCTGAGTTATTTTGATGTCTTTGGTATTAATCCTTGTGGCATGCAGTAAATATTCTTTCTGCAAATGCAGTTCATATTACTTACCCACCAAAAATATTCAAACCTTGGTTCTTATAGTCTGCAAAGTGTGTTTGAGATGTTTTGGACTCAAATTATCTTCCAAAAACCTCTATGCTTAAATTGCCTACTAGGGTAACACACGCTGCTTCCTGTCCAACAACTTTTGCAAATTGTTTTCTTGTACTAAAAAAACAAAACTACAGAATTGCTGATTATTCTAAATCTGAAAGACATAGTGAAAACACGTTCTGCAGAATGACAATTAGGCAGTAGAGCTTTATTTATAGTTGTGAAATAAACATCAGTTAATCATCACCAGGAGCACCAATTTCTAACCTCTGTTTAGGTGAGATTTCAGATGCCTAACTTATTATCAGCTTTCAGCAATGCCTGCTCATCAGCAGCAGTCACATTAGACAAAATACAATGCATACAATATAGCAGTAATTAAATCATACTCCAGGGAAGAGATAACAGTGAATTATAAGATATCTTGAGAAGTGATAATAATTACTCCATAGGGGTTCTATTCTGTCAGGGTTTAAAGACTTTTAAGACTTTGCAGAAAAGACTTAATTTGAAAAAAAAACCGCTAAAGATGAAAGTAAACAAAAACTAAGTGGTGTTAATCTTATCTGTCGCACGCATCTCTGGCACTATTTCAGCTCTTTTGCTTTTATTTTAGCCCCAAAGTGCTTTACCTTGCCTTTGGAAACCACTGTGTTATTCACCAAAATTGAAGCAGACATATGAGTCTATTTAATTGATTGTGGCTTGATAGCTCCTGCATAGATGAGAAACTTGGCCAAAGCCAAGAACACTCAGACACAAGGAGAAGCTCCATGAGGGAATGGAGTGACAAGCCAAGTATCTACAAAGGGGATCTAAAACATAGAGAGCAACAGAGAGCTAGAAAAATCCAGAGTCTGGGAGATAGAAACAGACGTCAAGTCTGACATTTCCTGATAAAATTTAAGTTATTCTCATCAGGAAAAAGGATGAGATTTGTCTTGAGCCCCAGCTCTGTGGAATAGCACTGGACCTCTATGATGTGCTCCTGCATTCAGCAGGTCAGTAGGAATCACGGGTCTTGTCCTGCTCCGTTAGTGTCAATGGTTTGGGGGTCTCATTTTCCCCTGATTTCCTTCCAAGCAACACTAAATGCTTCAGGAATTAGTGTAATAGGAATATTAGATAAGACATTCCTACTCATGTCATTTATTCAATGTTCTAATATACAGCAACTGCACTAGATTCATATTAGTATTGAATAGTTCATATAAAGTGTGCAATGAATGTGAAGAAAAAAATACATGTGTCTTTTGTCAGTGTTTATTGGAATGAATTTGAGAAGCTCAGATCTTACCATGCCTCATTTGATCTTCTTCATAAAGCCTTTTTCCAGTAAAGAAATCAGACTTGACTGTTTCAAAGACCCAGAGCCCTGAACATACTTGCCACCTTTTTGTTCTCTGGTACAATGGACAATTTGTGACAATTATTGCACAACTCCTGGACAAGCACTTTGTGACCCTGGTGATTCACTACCACTAGTTCTGTCAGTTTAGTCTAAAATCACCTCAATTAGCATTTCAATGTGAGATGATTCCCCTTCCATGGTAAAGTCTGATGCAAATAATCCATTTTGCTCTGCTGTGTCATCACTTGTCCTGAAGTAAAGTCCTTTTACACTTCGATTATCCATCAGGACCTTTGGTTGGTCAAAGGTAAATGGTAAAAGTAAGTTAGCACAGGTAGTCCCGTTAATCTGTAGGAAGTGCTGCTCCAATTGTTTGCTTTCCAGCTTTACGAAGTAATTTGTTTCTGTGAGACTCTTTGCACATAATTTAAGTGTCTTTTCAGCCTATAAAGACCTGTTAACTCAAAACTATACCATTTCCTTATGTAGAATTAACTAACCTAACACTCTTTTATAATAAATATAAATGAGATAAACTTACAATGAAAGAAAATACAATAGGGTCCAGGGTTGAATATTGGATATTAAAGTTATTAAAGATCCATTCTGTGGGGTTTTTTTAAGAATATGAAAGAAATACAGCACGCTTTCTTCTGAGGCTGTGCTCGGGAGATGACTGTTTCGTAAATCATATTCCTCTGGTGACACAGCAGTATGTCATGTTGCCAGTGGCCAGGCTGGATCTGGCTTGTTAATATTGCATGATAATAAGTAAACCCTAAAACGAGCACACTGCTGTATAGGTATAACTCTGTACAGCTTAACAGTGCCTATAATATTTGTGACATAGCACCGACCATGCCATAACACCATGACACTTGCCAAGTAGTGGATATCAAACAAGCCTTGGTAGATGAGAAACAGCTATGGGGCAAAGTGGGGAACAGGACCCACCACAACCGAGGTGTCAGCTAAATGCTTCTTACCTCCATTGCGAGCATTTTGATGCTGACTGCAGATCTGTGCCCACTAGTGGTGCCAGCACTTAAGCTTCTGCTTAACTCTACAGCTGCACCGGGGAGTCTTCTGGTAACTCTGATGAGAGACACACGCATCTAACGCTGTCAGAAATACGGAGCCATGTACATGCTTATGTCAGGCTCTGTTGACTCTCCAGGCATGTACTTCTCTCAAAAGGTCCTCCATTGCCATCTAAAAAAGATTTATTTTAGAAGTTAGTAGTGCTGTTCTCCAGGCTCATGCACAATTCCAAACTGCTGTAGCAGTGTTTTATGCCAGGCCATCAAAATGCATTTGCACCTGACAGAGATGGTTACTGGCTGGCCCACACAGAAAATAATGAAGTATTTAAAACTCTGAGGAGATGAACAAGTCTTTTCACTCCTTAAACCCGCACTAGAGAAGAAGCAGGAAAGAATAGGGGTAGCAAATTCTGGATGGTTCATGCTTAAGTATGCACAGATGCTGTGGTTCGTTGCTCATACTTCATGAGCCTGCTCGTTTAATGACTCTGTTTAGAAGCACAAGTATCAATGCAGAGAGAAATCCTCTGCATGAATATTTTTTTCACTCAGGAAACATCAAAAGAAAACCTGATCAAAGCAGCACAGATAAATGTCTGTAATATTACCCTGACTGATCTCCTTCTCAATCACCAACATAAACATTACGTGCTATCTGAGCACACCCTTGTGCCTTGAGAAGATCTAACATATATTAGTACATACCTTCAGATGGTCAAATCTGATTTTTCCCTAGTCTTTTTTCATTAAATACATACTTTCCCCCAGATGATACTGGGGTTACATTCACTCTTCTGGAAAGATCCCCAGATCAGCAGAGCTGGGGACTGAAAGGAGCTCTGACTGTATGCTCTCAGCAGATCACACCCGCCCCACCCTGCACACCCTACCAGAACGCATTCATAATTTGATCATTTAATAAACTCTTAACTGGACTTGCTACTCAGGATCTTTATATTTTGAGGGGGTTTATGGATGACACATGCATTAACGCATTTTTCTCTTTCGGGGTATGAGGCACCTATGTGGGATGGATGTTGATCTTCACCTGCAAATGAAGACTCCGTCATCTATTACCAGGGAGTCTTTTCCTTATTTTCAAAATTTTTAATTTCTAAATGTCAGTCCAGCTCAATTCTTACTACCACTTCTGGACATCTGACTTGTCTATAAACAACGGTCCATCATTCAGTCCTAGCAGCCAGATGTCTATGTTTACAGCTCTTCCTTTTTTTTTCCATTTTGTATTAACTTTTGTAGCACCCATGGTTTGAAGCTGTGGTGGCCATCCAGCATGGCTCTGTTGCCCCAGCTGGCTGGGCAGGTGCAGGGATGCTGGTGCCTCAGTGAGGAGCACAAGCTGCCCTATTTTTTCATCTTTCTGCAATGCTCTAACAAATAAACTTGGGCTGCCAATGGGAACCTCTGTGCAATATTGAGAAGTGGAAACATCCCAAGTCCGGGCATAAGCAGCACACCTGCTTTCACCCCAGCGGTGAGCAGCCAGCTGGAGATCGCTGGGATGCACTTAGGAAATTTAAAACACAAGGGGAAGTTCAGGTTCCTCCTTCATTAGCAGGGTCAGCCCTGGGTTTCCATACCCTCCTCCAGAATGCATGTAAATGGCATCTTTTCCCCCTCCTCCCTGCAGAGAGGTGCCAACGTCTGTCTCTTCAAAACATTGCATCTCCCTATTACTGGCCGAGCTGTTTCAGCAAGTGTCGCCACCAGCGCTGCCCTGAGCCCGGGGAGCCCTCCAGGCTCTGCTGGGCCCCTCAAATCCCACCTTCCTTTGCAAAGGGGTTAGAAATGTCAGGTGAGCATCTGCTCTGCCTGCGACCCTAGCTTCATCCTCCACATTTCTGCTTGTACCCATCTCCCTTCATCAAAAAGCAAAATAAGCACCACTGGAAAGGCGCTTGCGTTCAGGTGGCCATATTGTCTGGCTCTGGGAAGCATGGGTTGTCATGCTTGTTGGCCAAAACACCTGCTATTTAGCCCACTTCTGGGGCAACCTTCTCACACGATTGCAGCCCAGCCCAGTGTGGTGCCAGGCTCTGCCCTCACTTGTTCGCCCATGTGGGGAGCAGAGACTGCGCCTTTCTGCCAGGTCAGTGACAGGCAGGGCTTTGCCTCCTGCCCCCATCCCCAGGGAGAGCTCTGCCTGCTGGGGACTGCACAGACTTCGAGTCTGGTCCTCAGCCGAGCGTCTCTCTGCATGGTGCCCAGGGACGCACTGGGCTGTTCTTGCCAACAACAGCCTTGTTTTAATGAGAAGATGAACATTACTCAAAAAAAAAGGAAAACCTGAACACTCTAACTCCAAAATTTCACCGTTTACCCTAGGTTTAAATTTCATGTTTTAATCTTCTCCCACACAAGATAATTCCAGCCAGGTAGAAGCTATGTCTTTTTATTTCTGTTGCAAATTGCTGGAACACTTTGAGGAGCTGGGAAATAATGGCAGTCAGGGTTAGCCCCAGTGCAAGCAGCCAGACGGGCAGGCAGCGTTTTGCTGCAGTACCTGCACTAACGAAGGAGCACAGCCCCATGGACAGGGCCAGGACAAACCTGTGTCCAAGATCGCTCAGCTTGTGGCCAGAGTGGGGAATCTTTATATTGCCACTCTGCAGTGGAGTTTTCCCAGCCATAAAAGGAGGATAAATGACATTTTTGCAAGTGTCTTGCTACACATGCATAAACAGCACCCAGCATTCTTGGCCCTCCCCTGCACTCGATTAACACATATTTTAATGGCTGCATTAACACTTGTTCCACTGCCTCACTCCCACTCCGCAACGCCTTCGTGGACCGACTTTCCCAGGATGACATTTCTCAAAATCACCTTTCCAAAAGAAAACTCCCTGCTTTTGAGGAGGCGCAGACAGGTTTACAGGTTGCTGTGGTCATTACCATCCCCACGTCCCCCCCAGCTCTCCACGCCACTAACAGCTTGTTCAAATTGGGCGATACCGACTGAGTGCATTTCTTCAAAACGCTACGCTCCCAACAAGGGCTATTTATCAAACCTACAAGATTCAAAACTGCAAGACCCTGAATTTCATAGTCATTTGCAGCGTCAGAAGCTGCTAATGGCCCATAAAATTTAGCAACTTCTCCATAAGCTGCTGGTTAATGAAAAATCGGTTAAATTGTTCACAGATCAGCTGGCACGGTGCCCTCTCATTCACAGGATGCTTTCCCTGGCAAAGGTTACATTAACCATGCTGGGGAAGCAGGGAGAGGAGACAGGGAAGTTTGGCGGAGGCTGCAACATTTCCTGGGTGAGATGGGCACAGGGAACCCTTGTGCCAGCAGTAAGGGGGCAGAAGATCCCTGCAGTGATGGGATGGGAGCAGAGGACCCCCGCACCAGCTGGATGGGGGCAGAGGACCGCCACACTGGAGGGATGGGAGCAGAGGACCCCTGCAGTGGTGGGATGGGGGTAGAGGACCCCCGCACCAGCTGGATGGGGGCAGAGGACCGCCACACCAGCTGCAGGGGACCCTCTCAGCCATAGCGCCGAGCACTCTCTGGCACTGCCCCAGTACAGGTGCCCAAGCTGCTGATGCTGCTGCTGGGATTAAAGCCAGGCTGCGTGATAGCAGAGGAGTTCAATTTAGCGAGGCAGTTCGGTTTGCTGAGATGGATGCTCACTCAGTAAATCCCTACTCTGATTTTTAATTGAAACAATAAGGCAGAGCCGACTTTCCCCTCTCCGGGAAAGCTGCGCGCTGAGCAATGGGGAGTCCCTGCTTGCACATTCCTGCAGCTCTCTGGGTGATGGAAGCTGAGACAAAAGGATGCCGCAGCACTTAGCTGGCCTCCCGCAGAGCCTGGATTTGCCTTTTACTGCCCCTGCTGCTGCTGCTGTTGCCTCTCGCAGCAACGGCTGCTGTAACTTGTGACAGCGTTGCACAAAACACACACTGCCCCTTGTTGGGCTGCAAAAATGTGCCCATCCCACCTGCAGTATAAAGCCAGGATTTGGCATCCGCACTGAGGAAACGGTCTGATGTCAGCACAAATTAACGCTGCTCGCCACACTGACATTGCGAGGCCTCAACTGTCAATGCTGGCATTTATGATGCTGTGTATTTTAACTAATTAGGCACTCACAGCCCAGCTGGTGTGACCCATCTATCTTACAAATGCTGGATGTTTTTGCAATGGCATATGCTACAATAATGAGAATCAATGTTGCTAATGACTTTGCGCAGCCCATTTTTCAGTCACCTTTGCAAATCGACATTATGCTGGGAATGCACACTGGCTTTGAAATGCCAAAGGTGCATTTCTTCAGGAGGAACTCCAGATTTGCCTTGCTCTGGTGTGGCTGAAGCACTGTGGCAGAGGAGCTGCTCCCACCAAAGCGGCTTTGCAACTCTGAGAAAGCAATTTCTATTGCAGGCACTAGAACAGATACAATTTCCAGAGCCAAAGCCCTTAAATTTGTTTCACTGAATTTCCTCAGAGTCAGTCTTTCATTTCCTTGGGCAAGTTAAAGCTGTCCTCCTTCCCTGGTAGGGGAGCAGACGTGGGACCAGCCCATCGGGCGGTGAGGATGCTGGCCACCGTTCAGCATCAGGGACTTGGAAGAGCAGCAGCTGCCTGTAGCAGTCAAGAAAAGAGAATTCCTTCCTTTGCCTTCAAAAGCGCCAACCCGTCCTCAAGAGATTTACCAGATGTTCTGATTAAGGCAGTTCAATTGCAGTGTTTAAAAGCCTCTTCCACCTGCTCTCCGCAAGCTCCTCTCTGTGGGCAAGAGTAGCTCTAATTAAAAATTCCCTCCTGCTGTGAGGACTCCTCCCTCACCTTTCCAGAAATCAGCATTGTACAGACAACCCCTGGGGACTGCTCTGTAGAGAATGACTCCTTTTTTACGCCCCTGCAGGAGAAATCAAAATTTAGGGGACGTAAAACTGGGCAGCATGGGACAGAAAAGCTCCTTCCCGAAGCTCCCCCTCCAGGACTGACCAGTGTTCAGAAGCCACCCTGCCCAACCTTGGGTAGAACCTGCCCTAAGTCCTTTCAGCAGCCACTATCCCCTGGAAATGCTCTCAGCTTTTAGGAAGAAGGCCGAAGCCCCTTAACCCTTCACCATCCAATTTGCAGCTGAACTTGTCAGCGCTGAGACTGGTTCATGGCAGTCTCCACCCCACAGCAAAGCACCACACTCAGGTGGTGGCTTTTCACAGACCAGGGTCTCACTCAAGCTGTCCCTTTTTGGGGCTGACTCTGGAGGAACGGACTGGACTGTGGAGGGCACTGAAACGTAAAATGAGAACAAAGGAGGTAAAAAACCCAGGTGCAAAATTTGCTGGTACAAACCTCAGGCTGCTTTTGATGTTGTTAGGGCTTCCCTGCTCTGGCACCATCAGGAAGAAAAGCTATAGCCCTTCCCTCCTGAGGAGCCCCATGGCTCTGATGTATAACAAACAGATACAGAAGTTTCTACCTTTCTTGCTGAAATAAATGGGTATTTACCCTGAGTCAGAGCATGCAGGGCACCCACTCTATAAAGCCATCTATGCCCATCGGTCCCTTTTCTCACATATTCCAGGAGAAATCAGACCCAGGTTTGCTCTAGAGACCCTGGTTCTTGGCATCTGAGGGTCCGCAGAGGGGCGTCCGGCAGGATCAGTAAAAGCCATCCCTGTCCTCGAGCCCCACCACTGCCACAAGCCATGGTTGGGCAGCCCCTCGCCTCCAGGCACGTTTGCTGATGTCTCATCCTTAGCTGAGCCTCCATTTTTATTCCTCTTGGTGGGCAGACTTCCCTGAGCTGCCCACCAGCTGCTGGTGCAGCCTCAACCCTCCATGAAAAGGCCAAGACAGAAAATCTTCTTAAGCGAGTCCTGTGCTGATAAATGCTACTCAGATGATGGGATTAGTATTTTCCCTATTTTGGAACCACTCAAGCATGCAGGTGAATATATGCCCATTTAGCATATTTTTGAGCGGTAAATAAGCTTTTCCCCTTCAAAAGGGTTCTCTGCCTTTTAACCCTCGGAGGATCACTAGGTGCAAACCCTGGTTTTTCTGTCACAGGTCTCTGTGGAGCCAATCCCCATAGTAACAGAGCACCCACCCATGAATCCAAAACTGCAGCAGGTCCCAGCACTGCAGCATTCAGTCCAGGCACACATTCAGCATCAGGGTATACGTGTGCATAAGTATATATAAAATTAATCTGTGCTTGCTCAGCAAATGCAGTATGTGCACAGGACAGATAAATGCTGGTAGAAACGCAACCCCCTTCATGCGCAGGGCTCACCTGCACGCCGTGGCCAGGAAGGGTAAAAAAGGCTAAAGAACCGGACACTGCTCCACCAAATGTGCCTATCCTAGCCCTGAAACGATCAGAGGATGATTTTGCAAGTTGTGTTGTTGAAACACTATATATTTGCATATTTTCAGTGAACAACACAGCGTTTTAAAATGGGACCGGTTGTAGCCTTGCCGTTAATTTGCATGGAAGGGTGACAAAAGTGTGCGGCTAGCACCACTTACTGGCAAGGCTACAGACACAGGCGTTTAACAATTTTCCTTGGCAAGCTGCTCGCACACTAACTCTGAATACAAATCCTAGCGTTTGAATAAAATAAACAAATGTAGGACATCATTTCTCCCCTTCCTCGACAAAAAAAGATAAGAAAAAAAAAAGGAAAAAACTGAAGTTTCCCTCTAAACCAGTCTCCAAACAGCTTCCAGTAACAACAGTCCTAGCAATAAAGAGCTATTAACTTTGGCTGAACAGGTTATGTCCCTGTGTGCTGGTAATACTTCTCCTTTCAGTCCTACCTTCACAGTAATGGACGCAAAGCAATGGCCAGTCTGGGAGCAAGGGAGAGCGCTCTGCGTTTTTTCTCTCAATATATCAAAGGAGTGGTGTGTGTCACCCAGGTCACTATATATTTACAAAGTGTATGTGAGTGTGTGTGTTCATCTGGCAGGACCATGGATGGGCAGCAGTGTCCATCATTTTTCAAACCCCAAGAAGACTGAACCCCATTTTTAAACCCTAAGAAAATCAACTCAATTTGGAGACATTCCCTGAATTATTTCTCATGGTTGATGAGCTGATGAGTGGCCTCTCGGTCCCACTTGTGGGGCAGTTGCCTTCAAAGAAGTTATTCAAGTTCCTTTATTAACAGCCATTGGTTTCTGCTTCTTAACAGAGAGCCTGTACAGCCATCCTCTCAGCTGCCTCGTCCTTCAGTAGCTGTGATTTATTTGGGAAACAAAACATCAGTTCAGAGGTGACTTCAACGTAAAGGTTCCACTGCTGCACTTGGCTGCATCTCTGACTATGCTTTACAAACACATCCTCTCCTTCCCCATGCTGTCTATCTTAGACTCATTTGTTTATATCAAAAAACCCACAGGGCAATAGAAAGGAAAAAGTTTCAAGCTTCTTGAAAGCTTCAGCTTAGGGCAGAACTTACCCCAGTTGTGTCAGCTTCTAGGCAGCAGCTGTACATACCATTTTAACCCAAAATCCATGAAGGTGGTCTGCAGCTGCCTGGGGAACAGGCTGGCTGGACCCTTGAGCCCAGTTCGTGCCAACCATGAAGGTCATCAGTCATAGTGCAAGTGTCATTTGTTTCGTTCTCTAACTGGAGAGGGGTTTTAGGTGCCTGATCTCCAACAAATATGAAAAAGTCACATTTTAGAGCTTTGTTGATGAGAAGGATCATCTTGAAAAAGAAGATTCATTAATTAGTTACACTGGCAGTCTCTTTAATTAGGCATTGCTGAGTACCTTCAGTCTTTGTGATCTTTAGCGTTCTTAGCTTGTTGTACTTTATTTACATATTTTTTGGACATGTACGTAATTCCTAATTAACACTGTAGAGTCTACTCCAGCTATTTCAAGATGTCACGTACTGTACATCTTCAGACGTGTTTACCGGATGTCTGCTGAATTTAAATTACTCCTTTAATCAGACCAGAAAACCTGCATCCTTTTTTTGGGGTACAAGAACACCCACTGGAGACATCCAGGGGAAGGTAATCCAGTCTCCAGGAGCTTTCAGTATGGGAGCAAATGAAAGACGCTTACAAAATGAAACCTTTCAAAAGACATTTCTGTCAGGAATTTTAAAAAGAGAATTTGCCTGCAGGGAAATCCCTCTGACAGCAAGCTGTCAAAGGCACATCCCCACCAGGGTGGTCTGTGGGAAAGAGCAGAACAGCATGGATTGTGTTGGGATTTCAGGAGACTAGGGAAAGCAAGATGTTTCTTAAAGGAAGTGGAAGCTTTGGAACCTAATGGAAGACAAGAAATTCGTCTATCAGATGTGAGCCACAACCCTTGAATGGTAAATCTGAGTAAGGAGGAGTCTCAGGAAATAAGGGGCACTCTTCTAGTTTTGTGGCATTCCCCTCTGTTGAACTAAGCAGTCCCTTGAAGAAAGGATCTTCTTCAAGCTATGTCTCTCCTCTGCACCAGTTTGGCCAAATGCATTTTTGTTAATGCCTCCACCCTGATATCCAGTTTCCGTCGACTCAGTTTCTATTTTCAGAGGCAGCAGAGAGGATATTTTGCAGGGGATAATCATAGAGAGACAGAGAACTGGAAGAGAGGATGAGAATATTATGTCTCCTACCAGTCTAGCTTACCTGATCCTAACAAAACTCTGTTTTATCCTTGCTAGCTTACTCTGATCTATCTACCCCAATGTTATCCATCAATGTAGTATTCTCTGGTCTTTACACTTACTGGTAACAGTGATCAATATACAATAACAACATCTTTCTGAAAAGTCTGTACTCTCTGTTTCTCAAGACTGGCTGCCACTGCTTTCCGCAAATTTAACCTTGTCTTTCATAGGTACTTATTTCCCCCTGAGATAAGGGTTGAGCTTATACTTTACACTGGCTGGCTACTGTCCTTACACTAACAGGTAATCATATAAATAAAATGGGTGAGTGTTTCTGCACCACCTCCACAGCTTACAGCACCCCAATTCAATAAGTGCATTAGTAAAGTCTAATGAACAGTCCTGGCAAAAGCACTTTCTCTTATCTTCCGAGATAAGAGAAAGAAGGAGAATATGAATAAGGTGTGTGAATGTTAAATCCTGCCCAGACATTTAAGCAGAACAGAGCTGGAAGGTTTGGACCTGGTGGTCTACCCATTGCTTAAAGAAACGAGGTCCTGATTAGTGTGGGGAGGTAAGAGATGTTGTGCCCCCCCCCTCAGGTTACTGAGGTGAGTCAGTACCACTGGGGCTGTGGTGCTCCACAATTAATTATGCTGAACCTGTTCTCCCTCTGACTTGTTAGCCATACAATAAAGCTCTTTACTGCAGCAAATCTTTCAAATTCTGAAAAAAAAAAAAAAATTAAAAAATTAAAAAATGCTTAAGCTTCTCACATATACAAAGAGCTGCACCTGGCAGTCATTTGGCAGAAACAAAATAATGGCTTCGGATGTGAGTGCTGTAGGGAAGGGGCTGTCCTTTTATCTTAGTCTTTCTGCAGTGTCCTTCATTGGAGACCTGGTCTATGAGTGCAATGACAATGTAAATATGTAGAGAATGCTGACAGGAGTAATAGGAATATTTCCTGTCCCTGACACACAGAGACATAAGGTTTTGGCAGTTGACACTGCTTCCTTCAGCGGAGAGTACTTCTCCTGCTTGGGCTGACTCTGAGAAGCCAAAGCAAGATCTTGTCTGAGTCAGATAAATCTTTTCTCAGAAATCTTAAAATCTGGGCTGGCAAAGACTGAGCGTTACAGCCAAGCACTAGAGCTCAGTCATCACCTCTCTCTCGGACGAGTTAGGCACCGGACTCAACTCAGTTTCAAATTCTTCACTGTGGCGAAAAGTCTTCATGTGCTGAAAGTCTTTGAAGGAAAGCAGTGGAGATTTGTGTCTCTGCATATCATTCCCATGGGAGAAGGGAGCACCATCTCTCCCGTGCTCTCTAGAGATGTGTTTGACATCCTGTAGAGATTCTCCCTGTGCCAAAAGACAAAGGAAGAAGGGGAAATGTTTGCTGACCAGCCTGAGATGGTTGCTGACCAGCCTGACTGCCCCTGCCCCTGTACTGCAATGTCTAGCTCTGCGGTACGGGAGGACAGCAGATTTTGTTTACCTTGACTTCAGCAGAGCTTTCAAGACTCTGTCCCATAAATAGCTAACTTTATAGCCAGGTAATTATGCTAGTCCATGGACAAGAAGAGAGGTAAAAACTTGCTCAGCTGTTGAGCTTGAAGGACGCTGGCCAACATTTCAAAGTCCACCCAGGAACCAGTTACAGGTGGTGCTCCTTGGGGACCAATAGTGGGTCTGGTACTCTGTGATGCCTTTGTCAGTTACCTGGCCGATGGGAGGTATGCACTCTCAGCAAGGTGGCACTGAATTAGGAGACAGGAGGGTATGTAGGAGGACAGAGAGGACATTCAGAGCAGACTCAGCAAGCTGGAAGAGTATAAGTACGGATAAACTGGAGGAAATCCAGCACAAGGCCACTGAGACGGTTAAAGGTCTAGAGCATGTGATATGTGAAAGGAGGCAGGGTTAGTTTAGCTGCTAGAATAGCAGGACAAGGGGGACTGCACTGCTGTCCTCTCCTGCCTGAAGTGAAAGTACTGGCTTCCAGTATCACAGAGGAGACAAATCCAGGCTCTTCCCAGTGATACACAGTCAATTTGCACTGCTTGTGGCATGGGAAATGCAAGATTGACACAAGGAAATGAAAATTTACAGTAAGAATGATTACACACCAGAGGAGGATGCCCAAACTGGTTTGAAGTCCCCATTTGTGGAGGTGTTCAAAGCTCAGCCAAGGAAGACCCTCATCAACCTGCTCTCCTTTGAAACTTGCCCCCCTCTGAGACATGCAGAAGTCCCTTCCAACCTAAGTCATTCTATAAATATGTGATTCTTATTAACTGGACTCCCCTTTCCATTATAAATAATTATTTAATCAAATAACAGCATAGGCCTGTAGCATCTGAGTAGCGTATGTTCTTCATGGGATGACACCAGCCCAACAGAGAATGCAGGGTTTCTACTGCCAAGCTTGAACACAACTTAATCTCACAGTAAAGAGTACCACTCTATCTTAGTCACTAGTAAGTGCCACTAAACATAAACCTGTGTGAAAATGATATATAGCGGTGAATCTCAGAAGACAGCTTCTCCCCATAAAATCCACACATGACACATTGTCACGAGAGTTATAAATGAAGACAATGGTAAACCTTTTCTCAGACTGATAAACTACACAGGTTGTCCTGCAAAGCTGAAGTATTATTCAGTTGGTTATCAGCATCCTACAATCTTGGGAAAACTCAGCTGATGCTCAATATGTCATATTGCAGCCCAGATCCTGAGCTTGTCTTTACATTATAGTGTTCATAATTGTCAATGGAGGAGACCGCTGGAAAAAATTAACCAGCTGTATCAAGGTGAGACCCATTACATTAACATGTAGAGAGCTGCATGCTTTAGAGCATACTTTAGCTCACAGAGTGTTTCTAAATGGAAGGGCTTTTCTGATCACAGGAGCCCAGGCCTCAGCAAGTAGCATGGATGCCCAGGCCCTCACCAGCTGGTTCTTTCAGTGACACCCCACTGCCTACTGGTTTTCCTTAAGGAAAATGAAGTCAGTGACATAGGGTCAAATAGCTTCAAGTAAAGACATGGTTGAACTACAACTGTCTTCAGGAATTTAATTTCCCTGACTTTTAGTTTCTTAGAAGAGTTTCCTATGATTACTTGATCCTGCATATTGAAAAAAGAGATCTCCCTAAGGAAACCTGGGTTCTCCAGGGGGAGATGGGGTTTTCCTCCATTAATCCAGAGCAAAATTTTCACAGCTCCATAGGCACCAGTTTAAGGGCTAATGCTCTGCAGAAAGAGAACTAGTCCATCCTCCTCGAAGAGTAAGAGGTTCCAGCCCCTCTCCCACAGATTTGTTTAAAGCCACCTGTAAAATAAATATGACTTTAAACTGTCAGCACCATAGGTACTAAATCAAGAAAGAGGACAGCCACTGCTAAGAAAAGCGATTTTACTGTCTGGGAAAATATTGTCTGTAGTGGGGAACAGAACGTGTTGCTTAATTGTTGTGGTCTCTGCTTCGTACTTGTCCCATCGCCAGCTGTCTCCTGCAGCCAGTGGGGTGGCCTTTCCCTGCCGCCACCACTGTGCCACCTCCACAACGCCCCAAAATGTCACCGCACTTTCAAAGTAGGGATGCGGGCTGTCAGGGGAGTTGCTCTTGTACAAATCTTCCAGGATCCCTGTTGTGAGTGGTAGGCGAGAGGGTGAACACGAGTGCAGTTGTTGCCATAGGGGCACAGTGATGAATTTGTGCGCTGCTGTAAACCTCTTGGACACCTGGGGCAACTGGGAGAGGCGGCTCCAAGGGGAGGAATGCATTTACCATCTGAAATGCGATATGAAGCAATACAGTCAGAGAAGTTAGTGCCCTGATCACATTACTGTGTGCTAGAGCTGCCAGGGACTTATTTAAAATGACTTGGTATTGCAGCTGAGCAAAGCAGCTCCGGCGGAGTAGCCTGAGGAAGAGACCGTGTGTCACGGCTGTCAACCTTCTCCTCTTCTACTGGGAGAAAAACAGAAATAACCCCCCGAAATAAGCACAGCCACCAGCAGCATCTGTCTGCAGGACAAATGTGACCCAGGTGCCACCACCTGTGTGGTGACCAGCCACCTTCTCCCTCCCCAGCGCCGTTGGGGCTGTGAGGCCATGAAAGGCAGTGGTTGGCAGGAGCTGCTGAACCAACAAAACCCCTTGGTTGCCGGTGCTAAGCAATATAGATACAAGTCACCACCAAGCACTCTCCATCATGGCTGCTATCACCATATCATGGAAAGCAAGAGGTTTCCCAGTTCCCAATCACTACTCTCTGGGCTTCTCAGCTGCTGTGAAGAATTTTGCCAGCAATGCCACTAAACACGAGGAGTTTAACACACCCTTTCCTCTGAAGAGGAAGGATGTTCTTGAGTTAAGGAAAACTCAGTTCTCACTCCTACATTTTGTATCTATTCAATCTGTGACCCAGGGCAGACTTTCAGCAGTTCCTCTGGGCCCTGGCTTCACCTTTTCTGAGATAGAGGTGACAGTATTTTTGACATACAATGCTAAATGTCTATGTGAGTGTAACAGCTTTGAGATATTCAGGTGGGAGAGTAAAGAAAGATGTTATTTTTACTAGACTTCAATTTCACAGTAAAGACCTTATAAAACAGGCATCAGGAAAGTAAGACCAAGAATATTTGCTTTCTATATGTTACCTTACAGAGCAATTTTGCTCCCTACCGATGCTGACACCCATGAATATTTACTAGCCAAGGGTGGCCAACTGGGAGTACCCTAAGCCAGTCAGGAGATTTGGACTGCTCCTTGTTGTTCCCTTGAACATCTGAAGGCATATGCAATCCTCTAAACTCAAAAAAGGGGTGCAGCATGGCCTTAGATTGCTCTGGTGTTTAAAATCAACATCTGTCTTAACAGAAGACTAAAGCACCCTTTACCATACACCCTAAGAAAGATACCAGAGCACAGCATAAAAGGATGTGTTGCCATCCATGCTGCTATGGTCTTTCTGGCTCTGCAAGGGAACCAAGATTTGTCCCACCTGGCTGAGCAGGGGGCCCTGGGTTATGCCAGATTAATGTGGTATTTCTAGCAGTGCCTGTTTATCCATTTTACAATATTCTCAGTGCATGGCTTACTTCTTTCAGTCTCTGTAAATCCCTGATGGTTGTGAAAACAGAGGAGAGAGTAGAATTATTTATACACAGAGATATTATTAGGAATGAAATTAATGAGAACAACATCATGGGTAGGAAAGCTGGGACTGAAGGCAAGTTCCTGCCACAGGGACCTGATTTGATTGTTCATGTCCCAGAGGGACTCTCCCGATGTGAGCACTAGCAACTTTATCCCTTGAGACACTGAAAACTAAACCAGCCAGTGAGAAATGCTGGAAAAGTAATTTTTGTACAATATTTCCCTACAGCTGGGGAATCATATCTAAGCCTCTTGGGGACATTTGCCCTGTGCCCTGGAGCAGAGGCAGGGATGTCTAACGGCACCCCGAACACCTGTCCTGTGCCCAGCCATGGCCCTGGTGAGACACTGACTACAGTGGGAGAGAAGTTGGCATTCAAGGATAACCACTGCTATTCGTTGCATCACCACGTGGGCTGAGATACCTAGTCACCATGGATGCCTTTTTCAGACAACAAACTGCCCACTGATTATTTCCCAAGGAAATTGTATTCTCCATAGGATCTCCAGTATTCACAGGACACTTCTCAGTCTGAGAGGGGGTTATTTAAATTCCAGTGTGATGTCTGTGTGGCTAGTAGAAGGCTGGAGGAAATATAGTATGAGGTACATTTTTCCTAGTAACTCAAAAATATTGATTAACTAGCTCAAGGTCTGGTGAATCACAAATAAAAGGCAGCATATAGAAAGCCTGACTATTGCTTTTGATGGAAGTTTATTTGAAAGTGAGTTTGCCAGATCCTTGAAAATTGTACACTGTAAGAAAGAAACTGATCCCAAAGTTATTGTTCTCATATACTTCCATCTAAAGCCATATACTGATAAAGCATACATAAAAGAAGTCAAATAGTTTATTATCAGTGCAATCCCATAGTCTTCTCCCAGTATTCACAGCCAGTGTACTCCTGAACAGATTCCTAAGCTTGACTGCCACACAATCAGCCACTGTATTTTACAGCCAGCTATCGCCCCTGTCCTTCAAGTGCTGATTCAGGTGCAGTGAGCAAGAAGGTTATTTTGGCTTGTGTTCGACTGCCGGTAGGACAGCAGGTTTCTGGGAATGGCTGTGCTCTGAGTTGTGCTATCGATTGACCTTGATGCTGGGCTCGTGTGCCGGGCGCTGGTCCTGGTCCCTGCTGCTCAGGGACACGGCGTCCTGCGGGGACAGGGCATCTGACCTTGGCACGCTCTGCGTCGGTCAACCTTGACGTAACATGCAAAGCCTTTCATTTCTGATTAGCGTGTAGTCATGTGCACACCATCGTTTACACTTTTAAGAAGATGCCATCAAATTTCGGGAAGCACTTCTGCAGCTGGGTAATTGAATTCAGAGCAACCCATTCCCGAATGGAAAATTAATAACTTGGCAACCTCAGGCTCTACCTTTATTAACTCTTTCAATAACACTCAAAAAACAGTTCTCTTAATGTTTTTGAAATAAAGGAGACTCTTAGAGTTTGTAAGAATTCTGTTGTTTGTGCATCTTCTCAACTTGTACTCCTGCCACACTCATATCCATATTTCATATCCAGCGTATTTGCCCTAGAAATGTCCTAAAACACCTGCCTTTAAAATTAACAGTATCACTCACAGTGAGCGCTGTTTGCAGAATGCAGAGACACCATCCATCTAATCTGGATGACCTGAGCAATAGAAATTCATACCAAAAAAGTTGTGTTTCCTGTTGGTTTAATGGGTGAGGTGCGTGAATACACCCCTGTTGCCGTCAACACAGAAGCCGTGTTGCCTGTGTTGCCACTAATGCAGTAGTAGGTAAGTTGCTCATCGCCAGAACTTCTCTTCAGGACGGATGAGCAATCCAGGTGCAATAAAAGCCCAAACCCTCTCAGCTCTTTCCTCAGAAGAAAGATCACAGAAACTTAAAGAGCTTTCTTCCTGGAAAATTGTTTAAGGCTCTTATCTCAGCATTCAGAAAGACCCTACAGTCTTCTTAAGCATCGTTTTGGTCTACTCCAAACAACTAGAGATGACGTGGTAAAGGTACACAGAAAATAAGTAGAAATATGTATAAGGGTAGTAAAAAAGGAATTGCTTGATTAACTCTCTTGGAATTTATTCCCAACATTTATAGCAAACTGAATAATCAAGTGAGTAAAGCTGTACTTCAGACTCAGTATAAATTCAGCACTAATCTGATTATAGAAATAATTCTTTTGCAGGGGGAGGTAATATGTTGACTGAGATATAAAACCTGAATATACTGAGAAACAGAAATGTCGCACAAGAAAGCCTATATCTCTGCTACAGATTAATTACAGGGAAGCACAGAACACAAAAAACCCACCTCCCCTTTGTGAAGAAACAAACACGCAAACCGAGCATGAAAGGGGAGTAATATTGTTCATCTTAGACATATCACAGCAGGAAATCCAGAGAAAATGGTTGACATGGTTGTCTTTGCTGAGTGATCACACAGCCAGGGATGCCGTGCAGCACCCTGTGCAGGTTGCCCCATTGCAGGAAGATTGGCCCTTGTGGCTTCTGCGCGATAAAGGAGAACTGTGTAAAACTCAGCAGTTCTTGTTTATAGGATTTCATCTCCTTTTGATTTGGCATTTTCAATGGATCTTTTCCTGACTGCTGTTTGAAGAAATCTCAGACCTCAAGCAAAACTGCCTTGAGGGGCATGGATTTGGGTCAGTCTTAGCCGGGGTGAAAACTCCACAGAGCAGAGGGCTGGTAAGGGGAGAGGTGTCACTCCTCTCAGCTGGGCAACCTCCATCCCAGTGTGAACAGTGCCTTTTAGCTTAGGGTTCAAAGCCAGACCCCACTGGTGGCCTTCAGCTTAGGACGTGAAGCCAGACCCTGCTGGATGCTTTTTCTGCACATCCCACACTGCCCTTTGGGTGAGCAGTTCCACCTGCCCTGGAGGATGCCATCCCTCCAGCCACACATACGTCCCTCCCAAAAACTTCTGATTTAGGATTTTTGGCCATAGCCAAAGTCTCTGAGCAGTTCTGGGAGGCAGCAGCAGTTTGAACTTGCCACTGGCACGGGCTGGGCAGTGAAAGAAAGAGTGAGCCACAGCTTTGAAAATGTCAGCATGGGTGGACCATGCCTTCTGGTCTCGTGGGCAAAAGAAACGGCCTGCCTGCTGGGGCCCTTTATTCAATGCTTCCTTCAATCTTATGCTTACTGCATTTTCTATCAATTTAAACATATATATGAATACTCTGTTTGCCCTTAATCCCAGTTATTTTCAATCACTCCAGCATGGTTAATCAAAAAAGCCCAATTTGTAGGCTAGGAATTTCTACAGCTGCAAGGAAAGTCTAACCCAGGGTAGCTTGGCAAGGCGTGGTGTGGCTCATCCGCCTGACCCAAGCACTGCCGTGCTACCTCCCCACGGAGCACCGTTCGGCTCCGTCGTACGCTGGAAAACAGTCCTCAGACACCTACCGAGAGAGCGTCGCGGACCAAAGACTGGGAAATGTGAAAATCAAATCAGAAAGAGGATAGCTCAGATCGCAGCTCTGCCAGCTGACAAGGAGGCAGCGGAGCTGGTGGGAGCATTCGAGCTAAAAACCTCAACCCAGTTAGACGTTGATAGACACGGAGCAATCTCCAGAGAAATTGAAATGGTGAGATGGATGGCAGCATCACTTTGAGACTCCCAGTCTCACTACTGATTTTTCTCAGCCCAGAAAAAGAAGAGAAAGTAATACAATAGAATAGAGGAGAGTGCATTCATTAAAGCATTTCTATATCTGCTCTGCATTTTTCAGACCTCAAGGAAATCTCTGTCAGGGAAATCTGAGACTTTCGGAAAGTATATCTCGTATAACAGTGGAAACAAGGCTGCAATTTCACAGCAAGGCAGGATCTGATAATCTAGTATTAAATGTGATTTAACTTAAACTATCTCATTAAATGTTCTTCTTATTATTGCCCATTGTCGAACAGCAGCAGATATCTGGGGCAGTGCTGGATGGTTCCACGGGAAGAACTCAGTGATGCAGAAAATCTGTGTATATTTTTGGTGTAATGTGTTTTAATGACACATTTACAGTGGTCCTTGTGTACAGGATAACAGCGCATGAACCAGGCTTGTTTGCCTGTTTGCTTCCTTCCTTCTGTCTTGCCCCATACCTGCTGGGCAGGGATCACGTCTGCTTAGGAACTGACTCCGGTCACAGACCCTCTTCAGAAACACCATCCACAGCTGTCAGGAATCCATACTACCAAAAATCATTGAACCACAACATGACTTGCCAAGGCATTTAGACCTTTTCTTAGTGGTCAAGGAAACAAACTGTAGTTTATCCCGAATTCAAATGCTATCTAAAACTTTGAGAGTTTTCTACATTGATTAAACACCTATCGGTTTTAATGACACCTATTAGGCAGGACAGGAGTTATCTGTTAAATGTTCTTGCAAAATGCTTTCCTATACATCACTGAATATCCTAAAGATTATTTAGGTTGCAGTTAACTAATTTTCAGTTTTGTTGATCTCCCCAATAAAAAGGCAGTGTCTGCTTATGACTAGGAACTATAAAGGGGTTTATTTCAAATTCTTGGAGTTTTCTTACATCTTTAATATTACTCAGACTATCTCTATTGTGACTGGGATTAAACTATACCTGAACTGTGCAAAAGAATACACTGCAACAAAAATAATGAATGTTTCACTGTAAAAAAGTTTAAAACCTGTTTAAAGCCAGGTAACATCTGCCCAGGGCCCTGGTTTGTCCTGCTTTGTACCCGCTCGCCCAAGCGCACATTAAAAGAGCAAGAACTGCTGCAGTGGTGATGTTCCCCCCTCAGGCAGGGCAGCTGGGCCACCACCCTCCTTCACACAAGCTCTGGTCCACAGCAGGACTTGGTGAGTTTGCAGAGCAGCTGCTGGAAGGATGCATATGAAATTTGTGGGTTACGTCTCTTGCCATTAGTCTTCCTTTGGGCTGGGTCCCTGGGATAATGCCCATCCCAGGTGCTGCTCTTCATTCCACTGGGGTGCTCGGCCAGGTGATGGGCAACCTCTGGCAGCACATATAGTCCTTGGCAGCTCCCCCATGTGGTCTCTGGGGCAAGCAGGAGAGGGCACAGGGCTGTGAAAGCCAACCTGGCCTCGGTCAGAATCAGATGAGGGTATCTCCTCTGTGATTCTCCAAAAGCAGGCAGTAACAGAGTCAAAGTGAGACCACACCTGTAAGGGGCATGGTTGTTTGGTCCTCAAAAATCAAATGCCACTGGAAACGGGAGAGGGAAAATGTGTGTTGGAAAGGATTTCTGCAAGGACCTGTCTCCCAAATGTCCTTTCAGTGGAGGACCCGTCCTTTCAGTGTCCTGCAGGGACCTGTCTCCCAAATTGAAAGTTTGCTGCATCTGACCTACACGAGAGTTTCAAGCCCTTGCCAAAGCCTGCTCTGATGTGCAGTTCTTCTCCCAAGCAGTTGTGTCTTATTGTCCATCACACCAGCTCACAAGCAGGAGATGCAAGGGTTAGCTGGGTAGGATTGTTCGTATTTCTTTATAAACAAGTCAGAAAAGTAAAAAAAAAAAACCAACAAACAAACAAACAAACAAAAAAAACCAGCTACAAAAACTCCCATGACAGTAAGTGAGCTAAACAATTCATCACATTTTGTTTTCATATTTATACAGCTCTGCCATAGTACCACAAAGAGGAAAGATAAAAAGCAGTTCATATAATTCACATGTTAATAGCCCACATATTCCAGAAAGGAAAAAAAAGGGGAGTGACATTGTCAGAGCACAGACATGAAAGGTCAGGGCAGATCAAGTTGCTGGCAATAACCAAACACAAAAGCAGCACTGTAGAAATTTGTTTTTAAAGAAGAATAAAACAACAAAAAAGAATTAGAATGATAAACAAGTGAGCATTTCATTTCCCTGAATGCTTTTCAAATGTGTTTGTCCTCAGATAAAGAGAGGAGAGAGAGCAAAGAGGTGGTGTCCCAGCAAAACGACAGCGAGCTCAGCGGGCAGTGCTGGCTCCTGGGATGAACCGAAGGATGTCAGGATGATTTAGCAGGACAGGGGGTCTGAATCCTGCCACCTCCCACACATTTATCTGCAATTTTTGCTCACATTTCGTCTTCATATGAGTTACAGAAAACATCAATGGAGAAAAACCGAAGGATGGAGACTTGCTGCTAAGTTATCAGGACAACCTCTGCCCGTCTCATCTTTTGCAACCTGATTTTGCAGGGCTGTGTCCAAACTGGCATCATTGCTATTCATCTCACGGCTGCGCTTCAGAACTTTCACCTGCAAATGGGATTACAAATGCAATCATTAGTACAGATTCCCCAAGAAGCTTTCACAGTATTACAATTAGATTTCCCATTCTAGCAGCATCTAAATCAATATGATATGATTAGTTACTCTCGTGGATTACATGCTGCTGTACAAAACCTTCACACACAGAAATCTGGGTAATTTAATCAGGCAGTAATGGATTCTGGGAATGCTCCCACTGTCTAGAAACTTAAAATCATTCTGTCTCTATAATAATTTGCCATTATGCACCTGAAGCGAAATTGCCTGACACACCTGACAGTGGACAGCAGTGATTAAAACAGGTCACATCTCATCAGCCAAAGTGGCAACTCCCGCTGAATTCACTTCGAAAACTGAATTTGAGGGAGGAAAAAACCCCACCGCCTTTAGTTGTTTTTCCTGCACTATAGCTTCAGTTTGAAGCTGTCTCTTTAAATATGTCTCCGTGTGTGTTTGTGTGTGTGTGAGAGAAAGACAAAGTATAAGTGCTATCCATTTCTCATCATTTTAGTCAAGGCAAGAGGAATATATGAACTAATGCTCCTGGGGAAATGCAGCCGACCAAGGCAGAAATGAGCACATAATTTTATTCCTCTGAAGGTGCTGTGCTCAGATATCAGGAAGGAGGAACCTTTCTGGAAGGGTCTTGAAAGCAAGGAGTCCTCGGCTGCTGTTGTCAGCAGCTCACAGGAGACAGCAGCACCACACAACGGAGCCTGAACTGCTGATAGCTGCTTTTCGGGAGGGAAAGAATTTGTACCTCGTGTTTCCCTGACTTGGGTAAACAGCTCAGCTCCGCACCTCCGTGCCGCAGCCGTGTTCTCCTGCAGCCATCCTGGGATTGCAAACAACCCTGAAAAACAAACCCCTGTGCTCAGGGCTGCGAGGGGCGGCTCACGGCGGCGCGGGGAAAGCACACAAACCCCTGCACAAAAGAACAGCTGAAGCTTCATTTGAAAAATTAGGCCTGTATATATTTAGGCAGACAATACTCAGAAATGCGCTGCTGCTCATCATTTATCCCACCGGCCGGCAAAGCTTATGCCTAAAAAATACGTGTTGCTGTCCAGGATGTTTCTTTTTCTTACAGCACTGTCCCATTGAAATAGTCCTGACCCACGGTGCCTGGGGACTCCTGCTTTTGAGGAGGATTTTTCCTATGGTAAAATGATATTTCAAATAGCCAGCTGGCAAGAAAGGAACGAAAAATAACCATCCATGGAAACTTTCCTAGGCAATAATTGCCAGCGAACTCTGCCCTCATTATAAAACTCTACATAGCTTGCCATAAAAAAAGGCCCGTGACGCACATACACTTTTCACCTCTATATTCTCTGTAATAGCCTTGGTTATATTACTCTGTTCAGATATGCTAACCAGCGGCAGCGCTAATCTTCATCCTTCTTAGTGTATGGGGTGACGCAGGGCTCCCCGGTGCCCACAGGCACCCTGACACCGACGAGGCACGTTAGTCCTCCTGACAAGCGTCTGTTAGACGAATCTCTTCTTAATTCCCTCTTGGAGGCACTGAGGGAAATCCACGGAGGTCATTAATCAAAGGAATTGGTGCCGCTGGCGTTTGGGCAGGGGGAGGCGGGCGCTGCCGGGCACCCGGTCGTGGCCACCCACCTGCTGATGCTCCACAGCCCACGGCTCCCCACCAAAGGAAAGGGCTGACATTTGATGCAGGCCAGAGATTGGACCCCTGCATTACTATTAATAAACAATAAAGCTATTAAGTCATATTAAAGCTTGGCAATGAACTTGTCAAAATGGATGATCTATAAATCAATATAAACAGCAGTGACAGGCAGTAATTGAATTCCAGTGGTCCCTCAGCACATGCTAAATATGAAGGGACATGACACGCTGAAAATAAAGTAGGAAAGCTGAAAAATTGACAGCATTAACATTCTCCTGGAGAAACGTGGCGTCACTTTGGCTCTTAATGGGGGTCAAACTGTGAATACGTATTGACTTCTTCTTTTAAAACAAGAAAATAGCTACATAAATCTGAGACTTCCCAAATTAGAAATGGCTGCTCAAAAAGTTCACAGCCTCTCTGGATGCGGTCACCACAGAGCGGCAGACGCAGCCTTCCTCCGATGGGTTCATTAGCTGGGCTTGTTGCTTTACTTGGGCAGCAAGAAGGATGGGTTGTGTGCAATCCAGAAAGCCTCTGAAGTTGATTCATCAGTTTTCATCTTCCGTAAAGGACCAGCAAAAGCCAGTCGGGCAGAGGGAGCTAATGCTAGCAAGCTGCCAGGCTCTGGGTGGCTACATATCTTTCAAATTCAGATATAACAAGCCAGGCCTCAAATATCAGCAGAGGACGAGACAATCAGAATGGAAAGAAATTGGTGAAGTCGCAGCAAGCCTTTTAATGGAGATTCAAATGACAGCAAATAAATCATGACAGCTTCTGTGGATGAAATCAGAGGCTCATTTTTTATTTTCTCTTGATGTGTTTCACTCAGTGAAGGATAATTCAGCCTTTCTTAGTTGATTTTTACAACAGAGCCCTATGTTACTGGAGTTCAGAAACTGCTGAAGTGGAGGGTCTGGACACATTCCTGGGGACTGATTTGTCCATGTCACCTCGCTGGTGGGCAGAGAGCACCTGTGATCAAAACTCACAAGGGATATTTGCATTTCACAGATCTCATTGTGCCCGGAGAGGGAAAGTTAGAAACAAATGTGTAAATGGCTGTCTGCATGTTGAGTGGTGACCCACTGATAATGTCCCAAAAGGTTGAGAGTGGCAGAGCTGGGACAGGGGCTGGTCACCAGTGCAGAATCAGTGCAATAGCCAAAAAAGCACCCAACTCGCCCGGGTTGGCCACCCCCAGCAGGCTAAAACTGCTGCTCAACATGGTTAAAGCTCCTATTTAACAAGAGATAAAACTGCATTAGGGCCGCTCCACACCATTGTGCTCTGACTATGGCCCAAGTTTGGAAGAGTGAAAGGATGAGAGGGGCACTTTCTGGGAGTTACTCTATTTTGACACAAAATTTAAAATTATAAGGGAGAAAACCTGTAAGAAACAGATCAAGGAGGCCAGCATTTTCCTTTTAAATATAATTTACACTTTGAGATCAGCCAGGACTCATCGGATGTGCAGTTCTACCTTCAGATTTGTTGAACATGTATAGACACGAAAGGTAACACAAAAGTTGAGGGGGGCCCACGACAGAAAATCAAAAAACTTTAAAGAAGATCTGTAGAAATGCAAGATGCCCATCATCTGTACCTTGCATGGGGACGTGGGTCTGACAAAGCAGGTCTCAAATGAAGTGGCTTTGCTTGAGGAGATGCAGAGGGCTGGGGTTGTCAGACCGCAGCGTCCATGCCAGCTCCTGCCCACCATCTACATCCATCCCATCCTAAAGTCCTCTGGCAGGAGCCGTCTGTTACCTACCTGCGCCTTTAAACTGGCAGGAGCTGGGAAGCGTGATATACAATAATATTACTTGCTTTAGTCAACAGGACAGCACTGACACATCGCCCACTGAAATAGATGAACTCGCCTTGACTTTTCCCTGCATTTGCATCACTCTTAATTTTTCTTGTGTGGAGTTTTTTTTACTGTCATTTGAAAGGTGAGAATTTAGTCTACTGAATGCAGTGCTGATTAGCTCAGTATTATAATTGTGCTTCATGGACACCTACTGCTTGTATGTCACAGCTCTCCAAATTCCCATTATGCTATTAATCTAGGTTTTATGGTACTTCAGAGCTGAAGTATTAAAAAACTATGATGTGAGTGGAAAAATCACGGTGGCAATTTACCAAAGAGCTCATATGGGGTATTATGAAAACAACAAAATACAAAACAAAGGAGCCTGTTTGCAAAATCTAGAGCAAGTCTGCTGACCCCCGAGAAGAAGGAAAAAGCAGATATTACATGGCAATAGCTGCCTTTCCAGCACCGTCTACGGTGTGTCACCATGCTGAGTTCAGGGCTATACACTTGTTCTTCAGTGCAGAAGGGAGAAAACAGAGTCCCAAAGATAAATGAATGGAAGGTACATGAGACCACTTGACGATGATTTAACAAAATCCATCCCTCTTCACTCAGCTTTCCTTTCTCCAGCATCTATGGGGGAAGAGAAGCAGCCTGTTGCGATCGTGTTAACACACTCCTCACATTTCTGTGTGTTGTTTACTCAACCACCACACTCAGAGAAGGATTTTATACCATAAGAGAAAACTCTGCTCCCCAAAGACTTACATCCCCAGGGATGCTACAACATAAGCATCTCAGTCACTGCTGTGTTTGGAGTATCATTCTCGTGAGCATTCAGCCCGGCATAATCATACCAGCCTTATTTTGCTCTAGCAAAACAACAGACAAACCGGCCCCGCAGAGTCTCAGGGCAGAGAGATGCTCTGCTGACCTTGCACTGCTGAGAACAAGCTTTGTGTCCAGTTGCCCTATGCCACTCTCCACGCCTGGGGCCAGGGAAAGAAAACTGCAGAAAGAAAAATGGTTTAAGATGAAGTGACCAACGTTCAGATGAAGTCTTACAAGGATGCGTGATAAATCTGTCTGTGCTTCATCTGTGCTTGGAACAAAACCAGGAAGCAAGTTATTTTTTACGGGAATGCACCACCTCATTTTGTTATGAAATTATCATCTCCTTGCAATGGACTAGAAAGGGGTTTCCCTGGGGGATCTCAGGAGCTAGGAAGCCACTAGGAACCATTCCAAAAGCTGTAGCTCCCTGGGCAAAGCAAGAGCTTTCCCTCTCTATCAGCCCTAACCCAAAACCTAGCCTTTTTCTAACCCTCCCTCTACATCACCCCTAACCATAACGCTTCTCTATCCCTACCCCTAATCCTTCTCTAGCTCTATCCCTACAGGAAAAGAAAGATATTTTTTTTTAATTAAGTTCAGAACTTCATTTGCAGTTTAGGCTGGAAAGGAGCAGCAAAAAGAAAGCAAAGGCTGCAGCAGCAAAATATTTCAAGTGTATCTGTCACACTAATCCTCACCAGCAGCTTGTGAGGTGGTACGGAAGGAGCAACTTATGGCTCACCTCTGCACCCAGTGGCATCTCCTACCAGAGCAAAATGCTTCCCAGGTGCCAGGTGTCCTTCCTCCAGCCCCAGCCAATGCACAAAGCTATGAGACTTGGAAATAAGGGTAGTTTTCTTTCAATGCTGTTTAAGGACTGATTATCCACCAACTATATTCTCTGTATTTCCTGGCCAATAGCCAGTGCCAGCTCTGGCTCCTGGGCCAGACACTCTGTTGTCTTGAAAATCTGTGGTTCAAAAAAGGTGCTTTACGCAAAGTGCCTGAAATGGAGCCTGACAAAAGAAAAACAGATGCTTCCAGGACACAAACTGCGCTGAAGCACAATTCTAGTTGTCCCCAGCCTCATAATTCTTCAGCAATATTTGGTGTCACCAGTCTCCAGAGGCTATTGAAGCAGAGCCTGCTAATTGCTCACCTACAAGGTGGCCCAGGTGCAGAGAAGTGGTATAAGGCTGCTTTCGCCATCTGCATAGCCGCTTCTGCATATCAAAGACCTACTGACAAAAGCAAGATCTTTGCTACCTGCCAGCAGAACGTAATTGCAATCTTATTGTTCCCCAGACATGGGGACAGAGAGCTATTTACTGTGAACTGCAGACTCATTGTAAGAAATTAAATCTTTTTGGTGGTTATGAATGTAAATACACGACTCTTCCTGAGATGAGAGTCAGATTCCAGGAATTCTTTCCTGTTTTACATTTTGGGTGAGCAGCCAACTCTGAGCTTGGAAAACATGCAACTTGAAGTGAAGAGCACCCTTCCCTGCCTCTCCGTGACTGCGAGGCAAGGGAGGGGGAAAGCAGGCTGGGTCCAACTGTGGCAAAACCCTCGGGAGGATGTGCAAAGCCATCTTTTTAATTACATAATGTCTCTGCCAGCCCTTTGCCATTAAAATATGATTAAAAGCGGTGTCCAGGAGGAGTTCACCTTTAGAAAATGACACTTACAAGAAATCACCTCCAAAACATATAGTTGCTGAGTCCCTGAGATGAAGAAGAGGTTTGATGGATGAGAAGGCAGTATTAAAATGTCTCCTCACATAAGAAAACAGAACGAGAGCAATCATCAGAATTTATCAGCTAGAGAGGAACAGAGTGTTTTCTTGGCACTAAAGGGACCTGATACACTAAATCAAAACCAGAACACAGGCTCACGAATGAAAGAGACAGATGTCTCCGCCATATAAATACCATATAAATGAACTTTCTGGAATGGGGATCTTATTTAACCACATACTGTAGTGACATCTGAGAAAGACGTAGCGAATCAAAGCAGAGCACAAAGTTGGTATCAACACTGGAACCTCAGCAATTTGTGAAGAATAACGGCCTGTCTGCCAAATGTGCTTGGGAGTTACGGCTTTCTTATTTTGTGTCTACCGCTTTGCAAAACCCCAGCTCCTTGTAACACCTGAATCAAGACCCATGTATTTGCATTTCACCCATTTTGAATACATTCAGCCCAAAGCGTAGCCCAGGGTCATGAAAAGCCTGTCTTCTGAGGGCAACAGGAACATCCTGGTGAAAACAGGAGTGAGCTCTGGTTAAGGGCAAGCTGTGTCTCAGGAAGCTACTGCTATATCCATAGCACACCTTCATGCACAACAATGATGCATCGCCGCTGCTGTCCTGGAAAATACACTCAGAAAATAATTTGTGGCCTGGGACTGCCAGGCAGGGTGCCTGCTTGGACCGATCCCACCGCTTCCCTACTGAGCATGCTGGCAGTCACCATGGGGCAACCATCACCAGTCTCTTGAATTAAAATACACTACAGTCCTCACACTGAGCTCCTCGGGAAGGCAGCTGGAATAGGGTTCTTTGTTACTACACATATTATTCACTCTGATGATGACTATGCAGATGAGCTTCAAAGGTTGGACACTTAAGCATGCTGGGGGTAAATATCTACACTATCTTTTAAGGTTCCCCATTTTCTAAGGTGAGTGTCTTTGGACATGGCTCTTCCTGAAATGTTTAAACAACTCTCTTTTGATTATATGCCAGATACAAAAGCACGACCGTAAACTTTCTTTTATGAAGATAAATTGAGTCTTAAATCAAATCAGACTTGAGCTCAAACATGACTTTTTCACAGCTGCTGAATATTCACCCATGTAAAGTATAAAACATGACTTCAGTTTCCTAATAGAGAGATACAGACTGTGTGAGGCTCCCCTGGATGTAGAGGGGCAGAAAGGAGTAATGCCAGGACTAAGGCTTTGCAACAGCTACCTGCATGAAATAAATACCCAGGGAAAGAATGGCTTGGTAACACTTTATGTTAGAATAAGCTCTCAGAGCATGCAGGCATTGCCGGGAAAGGCCAAATACAAACCTCTTCTTGGGAACAGGCGTGCTGGCACCCACCATAGCCATCTACGTTAACCTTAACCCTGGCGCTGATTAGCCTTCGCCGCCCTCCCTGGAAGAGCAGCCCGTAAATAGCATCAGGCCTGACCTACTTCTGCCTGCTTAGCTGCAATTTTCAAGTTACGGTGATTGGAGCCTTTCCGCGCTGGGTTTCTTCCAGCAAAATGTCAGAGTGTTCTTCCTCACTCTTCAGGGGTATCAAATAAGCCCAAGGTCCTGAAGCGTGTTCCTCTGAACTGGGGGGGAGAGGGAGGGACGGGCTGGGGAGCTGGAGGTCACCCAGCACATCGCAGCTCCTGGTGCCTGGGTGTTCACAGTGTCGAACAAGCGGCCCTGGCAGAAAGCAGTGACGTTTGCAAGGCAGGATTTAGGCATCTGGGTGAAGGCAGCCTGCTCTTCATAGGCAGGGAATGGCTTTGTAAAGAGACATGGGAGCCTGAACAACATGCTTGAAGGCACATTTATTCAGTGAGAGGTACTATACAAATACCATGTGTGTTGAACTCATTTTAGTGCTTTGAAGGCTGAGAGGAGCTGGAGCAAACAGGTAAGGTCATCAGCTAACTCAAGAAAAAACCTTATTGCTGCTGCTCAAAAGCACTATGTTGCGGTCTTTTTTTATTGCTGAGCTCTGCTTTCAGAGCAAGAATATTCAGGGACAGCTGAACACACAAAGTTTTATCACTCAGCTCTTCCAAGGATACATCACCTCTTTGTCCCAGTCATTAGGAATTAGGCTGCAATTAATACCGTCCTTTGGGGAGTTAGGATAATGAATTAATTAGTTTTAGAAGTTTGTATTTCATCTCTGTGACTTGACCATTTATCATTTCTTCACAGGATTTTTTTTATTCCTCTGCAGTCATATAAATTGAACATCAAATTTAAATGGAGCAGTAACATTCTCATCCTAGCCAGAGGTAAGCAAAAAATTCCAGCTGCTTGTCTCCATGATGTAGAAATAGCAGCATCATGTTAATATTAGGAATTTTCCTATTAATAAATAACACAGAAGAGAAAAAAGACTTGTCTTGAGTGAAATGGCATAATCGAAAAATTCCAACAAGGTCCAGTTCCTGAGCACTTTATTGTCATGATGACACTAATGGAAGTGGGAATACAAGTGCAGACCCTTAACAGGATACATTTTCATGCTATTCCATGTACAATGCTATATAGAATGCTCCATCCTTGCCAGAAGCATGAGGTCCAGTTTAAATTTTTCCCCACAGCTAAACTGGTGCCAGGAAAATCAGAGAAGCCTGTAAACGTGTGGAGTTGACGTGTTCTCTCAATATATTGATACTAGTATCAATGTATACAGATCCTAGTATTTATTCTAACTCCCTTCAGCTTTTTATCATAACATGTTTATTAAATCAACACATAGAACCTTGTGCTAGGCAGATGGCAGAGTCTAGTTTTAGTTTGATGAATTAGTTGAAAGGCAAGGATGATTCCTCTTTGTAGACTATGGGGGATTTCTTAAAAGATTTTGAGATTTCTTTATTTTGCCGCAAAATTCACTAATGCCTGTTTTTTATACAATTCCACTCAAGAAGATTAAGACGTGATGAAGAAATTGCTTATTCAGACGGACAATAGAATGTGGAATTTGTTACTGCCAAGGAGTCTTGTGAAATCTTTTGCTGAGGCCACTTCTGCAAAACCAGAAAATTCATGGTGGCCACAGATTTGACAGACAAACTACATCTGAGTAACAAAAGTACATGTTTATGCACTGTTTGCACACAAATCCTTGATTGTGGCTTTGAAAATCAGTGGAGCACTTCAACTGCTATAGCTATGTATAAAAGATCTGAATAATTTTATGGCCAGCAATAATAGCATTTTTCTTTTCCAAATAAAGGAAATGTGTCAAGCAAGAAGACGATTGCCACAGGCATTAAAAAGAAACGAGTGCGTGCATTTATATGTAGCGTTGTGTGCTTTACCAGGTTTGTGATGGTCAGATGAATATATATTCTGCTAATATTTAATGTCACTTCCAGTTTTTTCAGGTGAGATCCACTCTGCTGGATACCAGAAGCAAGTGAAGGCACTGGCTAACCTGAGAAGTTAGACCCCAGCACTGGGTGGGCAAGGTTACGGGCCATTTAAGGCCATTTAAGACAAAGACTGTTTGATTTTGACACTTCTGTCTCTCCCCTTGGCTTCTGTAGGGAACAAAGTGACTCCAGAGGGAGACACAGGTCACCTAACACTACCTGTTCTACCAAGAATGTAGGAAACCAATGTGAGGTCTGAGGGACTTCCACTCACCCCTCCAGTTCTCTTCTCAAAAGGACACGAAGCACAGGTGGTGGTCCTATTTGGTGTATTAGCCTTGTTGGCTGGCAAGTGGGAGGTTCTGGCTTCTTGGCTCTATCATATTGACAAGGATGGAACACTTGTTCAGTAATATGTCCTAAATAACAAATACCTATTATGGGGACTTAGTTTAAGACTTTTTAATGCCTCATTAAATGGCTCTCTAATATCCCTGGATCATCTATCAGCCAGGAATATCTCGGGTGGACCTGGTTCTGCTTTGACAAGGGAGAAGGACTGGGTAATGCCTCAGGTGTCAGCATGGGCTCTGCCCCTATTTCTAGGTGTGGGATTCAGTTCATAGATCATGTCAGGTCAGTACCTGAGTCCTGGCTTTGCACCCTGAACCTCAGCAGAGCTGTCTAACCCTGAATTTCACTTTCCTAGCTTCCCTTGGTTGCCTGCCACTGATGTTCTATAAAGATGTGTTAGAAGGAGCAGCAAGATATAATGAGCTGCTGCAAACTGACCTAGAAGACGTCACACTTGAAATGCTTTGCAGAGGTGTTAATTTTTTAGTGATGCTCACACAAGCAATAGGGCCTGCGTGGGCTTCAGAGAGGCTGGAGCATCATCCTCCCACAGCAGGAGTACCCAGGAGCACAGCACGGGACAGAAACACACCGGAGACATTCCTCTCTGACAGTATTAGCTCTGCTAATACAGTCCAGAGAGAATATATTTCTCTTTCCCAGACTGAAATAAAAAGTTAGCATTTTGAGATCTTTGCATACATTACAGGAACTAGATATACTACGCCACAAACACTGTCATGCTGCCTGGGGCCTCTGCAGCGCTTTGGATGTACGTGTCTATAAATCAGATGCTCCAGAAAGCAAGAGAAGGTGATGTCTCCATTAATACTACACGGCATGGGAGGCACACCATTACGTGATGGCAGTCTGGCTGTGGGGCTGAGAGCTCCTTGTGGGAGTAAGAGCTGCAGTGAGTCCTCAAGGACATGGTTGTGTCACCAGACATTCAGCAGCAGCTCCTTAAGCAGCTTTTGCTATTTTGAACAATGTACCTCCCCAAACAGGCTATGCTCTTTTCCCCCTGCCATTCCAGCTGCAGCCAGCATGCTCCAGTGAAGCCAATGGGAAAATATATAGTTGTTTCCTCTGTTCTCCTGCACCTGGAGCTCTACCAGGACAGGGGAGCAGATCCACACTCCCCCTTCGCCTGTCCAGGGAATGCCACCCCAGAGGACAGTAACTGAACCTTATTAAGGGCTGGTTACACAGAAGCTGAACTTTAAACTGAAATTTATTCCCTAGCTTGCTCCAACACCCATGGAAGGTCACAGCAGAGCAGCTGGTGACTCCCCTGGCATGGGGCTAGGTCTCTACAGTACAGATCATCTATTTCTTTTCCTAAGAGGACAGCACGAGGCCACTAGTTTAAGTGACTCGACTTAGTTGCTCACATGCAGAAAGAATTAATTTGCAGTGGCTGTAAAGCAGCAGGACAGCCAGGTGCAATCATGAATCTCGGCAGCTCTTCATATTTATATTAGGCCCTTTGCAGCTGCTCTAGAGGCGCCTCACTAACTCTGAACTTCCCCTGAATACCAAGTGGCTGTGGCGACATGCAATGCACTGTCCCTCCTCTCAAGAACACACACATAGCAGAAAAAGATAAAATAATCAAAGGAGGCTGTTGGAAAGTTTCTCCTCTTGGAGAAAAAGAAAGGCAAGTGATTCTTCTCCCAAAAGAGCAGTGTATGTGGATGGAATAGTCCAGATCAGGTCTCTTCTGCCATCACGTCAGGGCTGTCACGTATCAGGGACAGCCTGGTTTGTAACCCCTCAGGAGCTGGGAAGCTTGTTTTTAAACCAACGTTAGAAGTAGATAGCTATGTATTTGTGTCTGTGTACACACACAATGTATGCAAGAGAGACACGTCAACAGAAAAACTTGTACATGGATCTGGGTGTGATCCTTCAGTGAACAAGAGCATGGCAATGGCATACCAGCTGCAGGAACTTCTCAGTTTGGATCCACATTCTCCCCATAACCTTGTTACTTGCTGGCCCGGTAACACAAGTACAGCTGTCTGGCTTAGGGGATCCATGACCCACTCCCCAAATGGCTGGCCAAATTTTGTGCCAGGACTTATGTGATTAGGGTACCAACCACACCTGTGCACCTTCACCTGTGCTTATATTCCAGTACCTTCTGGGTACTTACAGGGGGCTTTAACGCATCCCTGCATTTTTTGATCCCTGTTTTGCTCATCCTTGTGCCATGTGGTAGCACACACGAGTGTGAAGGAGTCAGACAGATGCTTTTTGCCTGCAAGTAGCTAGGGACTGAGCGGATGAGTTGATCTTTCCCTGGCTTAAAATCCATCTTCTGATTACAGCTGGATAAAAAGCTTCCACCATAACTTCTTGGCATCATGTGTCATTTTCCTTAAAAGTTTCACAAGGAGACTGGGCAGGAAGGAAGCATTTCTTAAAGTTAGATAGGTGTGGGGCTCTGATTTGGTATGTGAGACACACAGGCTCAAGTCTCTGCTTGACAGCATCTGCAGTGAAAAGTTGCAGATGTGCAGAACAAGGTGTTCAGCACGGACCCCTTCCAGGAGGCAGGACTCCAGTGACTAGCAGAAACAAGCACCATGCTACTGTTACTAATACACCCCACATCTTGGTGTGCAGCAGAATCCAAAAAAAACTTTAAAAGATGGTAGAAAGGGACTAATGGCTTCTGGTTAAAAGTACCTTGAAAATGAACTTGCTGCCCTTCCTCATGTTGCACCATAAGCTCAGGAGACCTGGTGCGATCCCTGGTCCTACCAAACCAGGTTCCAGACCAGGTGAGGTCTGCAGCCATCTAATCCATCCCAGACCATTCAGGTGGTCCAGTTGCACTTTAAAACGTGTCTGAAGGGGTCTGGAGAAGAAGCCAGGGGCTGTAAGCTGTTATCAGAGCGGGATGAAAACTTGGACACAGGGCTAAGCGATATCAACCAGCTTGAAAAGAATCCGTATGTATGAGTTTACCTAAGACTCAGAAAAACTAAAGAAAAGTTCAGTGTCACAGAGTCAGGGAGAGCAGCAGCCAACATGATTGAAAAGCAAGCAAGCAATAAATAGAGTAGCTACCTATTCTGTACCCTGGAGACACACTGCCAGCCTGGCCTTGGCCAGGAGCCTGCAGACATGCCAGGTGCAAGCTGTATCACTCTCACTCCTTGGCTCTCTGTATCCTCACTCTCAATACTTAACTAGATGCTCTATTTCGGCATGATGGTGCGTTTTCTCACCTGTACACACTTCTTGAGTGTGCTTTATATCATAAAGCTTGTAATCCTGTGAAAGAATATAAGAAAGTCATGTTACATGTTTGTGCCTCCAACATCCAGTATGTGCATCCTCCTCTGTTGCTATAACAATATTCAAATATGAAACAGAACTGGAGGACCACTTTTAATTTGAGTGAAAGACAGAAGTTCGTTATCCTGTAGCCTCAAGGGAGTGGTGTTCTGCGAGACTATCTCACCCATATGAGCAGTGTACCCAGCCCTACTCCCTTCCTTCTTCAAAGCCTCCATCTATTTTATCCAGTGGTTTAGGGCAGCTCTGAAACTTTATGAATAAATTTACTCAATAAAGGGCAAAATAAACCTCAACAGCCTGCAGAGATCTGGAATTTCACTAAATAGGTGCAAAGAGGAAAGAAAGGGAAGTGTGAGTGTTTAGATGCTTGGCCTCAAATCGTTGCTGTGGCTCAAATTCCCTGCTTAACTAACTTGTGTCATCTGTACTTTTCAGCTCCACCTGTGCAATCATTTGCAGAAACATTATTAGCTGTCTGTTTTTTTTCCCCAGTTTGCTTCCATAGCAACATCCATCAGGAAGAGAGCAGCAGGAGCATATGGGGAAGTTACAAAGCACATTTTCTACCAGAAAAGGAGGCCAAAGCATTTAACAGACAACACTTAGGGTTCCCTTAGTAACTGAAAATCCGAAATACCTCTCTTGTTTCAGTATGTCCTAATATTAATTAGGCTGCTTAACAATGTACCAGTGCAGGCTGGAGGTAACACTTGGGTTGTCTTTAATTAATCAGGGTACTGGAATATTTCTTTGAGATTTAAGCTTATTGCCAAAACACAATCTTGTTACATTTTTGTGTGTGCATGTTTTACAAGCAAGGCTTGGAGCTGTTAGACAGCCTTTGACATGCTAAATATTGTGGAAGAATTTTTGCATAAAGTTCCAAAGAGAAATACAAGAGCTGAAAATTATCCATTTGAATAGTTTGAAATCCATCACCAAGGAATAACTAGAAACTGTCAGGCCAATTTTAGAATAAGTATATAAAAAAATAAAAGCCTATCTCCTGCTTAGTCATTTCTCTCCTTGCCAGTAGCAACCTATATACCATGCACACTGATATTTTATTAATGAAAACTGTACTGGTGTTCCTCTTTAGTTTAAAATACAGCCCTTGAAGCTCAATATGAAAATGTGGTTTTGAGGAAAAGGAAACAACACCTTCCTACTCCCCAGTCTATGAGGGAAAGACGGAAAACAATTTGCAGCATATCAATGTTGGAGAAAGCTAACGGGTGAAATAAAATAACCCAGACAGCCATCTCTCTACCTCTCTCTGAAACACTAAGAGTTGTTAGGCCTTTTTAGTAAATCAAACACTCCGCTTGTCTCTTGGCTAGATCCATGTTTCTGCCACTGCGTGCTTGAAATGGAGATGTTGATGTTTTGGGGGGTGTTGTATACTGCGTAAGCATAAACCTGACAGGGAGACTGATGAGACTGCAGTGTAGGACGTTGGTGATCAAATTACTGGTGCCTGGACAAGCACCCTGGAAGATGTTGGACCGAGCAGAGATGCATCCCGCTGGCAGGCTGCCATTTGTCCCCACTGTGCCTGCTAGCTCGGAAGTGCAGCCAATGCTGGGTGTAGGATGAGACACACCATAACCCTCCTGAGCCCCTGAGGAACTGAGAAACCGTGTGAAATGTAGCTACAGTTTCATCTTTCTTCTTTCCATCTTTCCCTATCAGTTCCTTGCTTTCCTTCCTCCCGTATCCAAATTGTTTCCCGCTTCACACATGCTGCTTCAGCCTTCCCCACTTTTGTATCCTCATCCTCTGTTATCTTTCCTCTGTGGCTCCTTCTCCATCTGGTCCATTTGTTCGCTGCTGTCCATACCTGCCATCCTTCAGAATCAGCTCTGCCCCATCCAATCCTCCTGCCAATGCAGCTGCCCTTTCTGCAACCAGTTTAACTGTTCTCTCTACCCCCATCACCTGAAATACTTCTGCCCCTTCCCAGCTCTGTACATCCTCACCTCCTCTTCCCTGGCAGCTGGTCCCTGTCTGAGTCCTGGCTTGTCTCCACCACCCCAGTGCCACCTTCTCACCCCCTGCAGCCCTTTCTCCACCCAAGCAGCTCCCCCTCCGTCCCTTCAGCTGGTAACAGCAGAGCAGGAGATGTCTCCCGCTACGGTAGAGGAGAGTAAAATCCAGTCACACATTTCCAACATATCTGGAAGCCTTCAGCCACCCATCACATGCCCAAGGCCACTTTGCTAAATCTGAGCCAGAGCCTGGTGCACCGCCCTTCTGCCTCCATCAGCTCTGCGACCAGAGCAGGATGCTGCAACAGGACCCTTAAAACAAATCTCACTAAAAATCAAAATTTGCCAAGAAGCTCAAACTCTGTCCTCAGACAGCTATAGGGGAATATTGGTTGCTTGAGGTCTCTGGCCAAACCCAATGAACACAGAGCTACTTGGATAACCGCTGCTGGAAGTTGCTCTGTATTTGTGATAAAGTTTTGCTCTTTGAAACAGGCAAACATGACTTTACTCTTTCTACTCTCATGTCCCAGGTCACAAGGGTTTACTGTGCAGCAACAAATTCTGCCATTACGTAGCCTTGTAAAAATAACCCACTTGCCAACCCACAACCACAAATAAAACAGTGAGGAAGATGAACAGTTAACTGCACTGGCTGTAACTCAGCCAGACGCAATTTATTGGCATTTTTTTGGGTGGCGTCATTGTTCCTTTAAACAATGACGCCAATTGTTCCTTTAAAAAAATAAATCAACCTACCCCCCTACCTCATCCCTTCATTTTGAAGGAAGAACTAATTTCTTGCCATTTGATCACTTGCTTGGGTTTCAAGCCGGACCCTTTGAGTCACCACGTATGCAAAGTCCTGCCTGATGAGCCAAGGGTTAAGGCTGCCTGCAGGACTAGCCCTTCTTTAACACCTGGTCCTCTGATATTACAACAGATCTCTCAAATCCAGTTTCTATTAAGGGTGGCATAGGCAGAATCTATCCACCTAGAAGTTATCAAACACGAAATAAACAGGGAAGCAATATCTCTCTCCCTTTATTTAAAAAGCACCTGCTGCATCAACTAAGTTATAGCACAGATAGAACATGAAAAATAAGAGCTGGCAGAGACTAAATTGGAGAAGCAATATTTCAGTTGGTCCTCCTACAGGAGCAACTCTTGTCGGACTAACCATGAGGACAGACAGAGCCCAGCTCCCCACCTTCCTCAGCTTTCAGAGGCAGCTCTGAAAGTAAATCTCGGCCCAGGAATGCTCTTGGCCATGGCTTAGCAAAAGCAAAGCAAAGAGCAAAGCTCCACACAGCTGAGAGCCCGGAGGCTGAGGCGGCCAAGGCTGGATAATGCAGCATTAGACAGGATTCCTCCATGTGTCCGAAGGTGCCACGTGGAAGAGAGAAAACAAATTGATCTTGTTCCAAATAAGACCCTGAACTTTTGCTGCTCCAGGGGGGTTGTAGCCAGCATCTTCTAGTTCTTACCTCTGCTGGTGGGTATTTTTTATTTCTTAATGTGAGCAATATGTCATTTTATATATGTATATAATGTAAATGCCATTTAAATACATATAATGTAATTACAGATAAGCTCTGGAGGGCAAATGAACCCCATCTTTTGTTTACTACAGAGTCATAGAAATAGAAGAACCAATAAGACTTCATTATTTGCAAATTACAATAAGAATAATGATATTATTACACTCATATTATTACACTGCCATCATTATTAAGACTTTTAACTCCTGAATTGTGCTAAATGCTCTACTGAAAACCACAGTGCTACATTTAGGCTGTCAGCTCCAGGGATAGGATTCAGCTCCAGACTAAATCAAGGTGCCACCATTTAAGCCGCACGTTTAAGATCGTATTACACTCAAGGGGAGCGTAGTCAATAGAGTCAGTGGAGCAGGCAGAGTGATTCAGCTCACTCTAGCAAAGTCACCTCCAGAGTGATTCAGTTGCTCAAACACAGACATCAAGTACTATTTGAGATGCCATAGGCACCTCGCTGGCAGCCCAGCAGTGGTCTCGCAGGCTTACTGCCATATCTGCCAGTCTAAGCAAGTGCCTCAAGTAACTTGGGACATCTAGAATAATGCAAGCAGCTATGTTTGGTCACCTTCAATAGCTGGGAGGACAATTTGCTCTCAGGGCTCAACTGACTGTATTCAGTTGCCTAAACAGAGGCTTCTAGTGATATTTGAGATGCTCAAGAATCTGCTTCCTCAAATACAGTGGCTGCACCAGAAGGGCACAGTCACCCTGTGTTGTATCTGCCAGCCTGGTAAAGTCAGATAAATGCAGAGCATCTCAAATTGCTGTCTCTTAATATAGGCACATAAATCCCACCTTTCACTGCCTGTCCCGGGGATGGGACTCTTTAACCCCTAGGTATGGATAGATGTCACAGAGCGCTCCCTAAGCTTAGAGTATTGGAGTCAGATCCTCCAGGGCATCTATCCTCCAGGGCCTGCAGAAGACACTGTCCTCTTGCATCAGCTTAGGCAGGAAAACTCACTCTATCCTGGTGTCAAAGATAAATGTTTCGGCTGCTGAAGTGTCACGCTGAAGCTAAAGTGCTTCAGTGTCCAGCACTCCTACTCAAGCAGGCCACCTAGAGCCAGTTGCCCAAGATCCATAACATGAGATTATTGTAAGATTGTAATGGAATAGGCCTGGGATTTGTTAGCATGAACATGAGTAAATGAACTGGACAAGTGGAGTCTCTCAGGGATCATTAGCAACCTGAGGGACACCAGTCCCAGAAGGCAAAGGGAGGGCTGGGAGGAACAAGGGTGCAGTTAGAGGGCAAGACTCAACTCCTTCATTGAGCTTAGAGAATGGGGTGTAAGAAAGTGGGTCAAGAAGCAGGGGAGACAAGTGTCATCTTTATGAAGATGCAAAACCAGATCATTGCTTACACTTCAGGAGGAAAGAGGCAGGGAGAGCAGAAGATTAAGGCTGAGGGCGAATCTACAAGACACGCAAGTCCTCAGAATAGGCTGAGCCAGGGGTCAGTAAGAGGGGCTGGGGGTTTCTGCAGAATAAGCACTGGGAACAGGGGTGAGGTTGGGGTTCACCCTCTAGATTTAAAGGACACTGATATTGGTAAGAAGAGTATGTGGCGTGCCGTTTTTTGCCAATAAAAAAAAGAGAAAAATTGTGAAAAAGAAGTACTTGCTTTATTCCTGCAAATAAGTCCAAAAACCTCAAATGTTCACTTTGTAATTCAACTCACCCTCTGTAACCAGTCTAAATCTCCTCTGAGATCCACTATTTTTAATATTTTAAATAACTCTGCAAGGATTAAATAAGGATTTAGTGCTTTTATCCTCCTATAGATAACAACGTGAGGCTTTTTCACCTGTTCGTTGCTGCATTCGCTTCCTTTCCTCTTTGTGTATATGACAGTGATGCTTTTTATTCCTCTGCTCTGAAAATTAGCCTCCCCAAATACTGACATGCTTAACAGCTGTTGTTCCTCAATTTGCACAAAAATGGAGTATTATTCCATAATGCTGCATAATTTGCCAACTCTTACACCTCCACAGTCCTGAAGTCTTTTTCTCTGCATCAGAAGGTATTTGCATACCTCAGGTCATATCTAGCCTCCTTATGAAAATCAAATGCAAACTATGCCTGTTTGTTTCTTAATGTATCAGCAGTTTGAAATTTCAGTTATCTGAGCTGGTTGCAAACAACCCTCTCAACCACAGACCCTGCCGAACTGCCTTGGATGGGGTTCTGCCAGAAGCACCACCTCTCCCATCCCTGCCGGGAAAAAACAGTGAGAGATTTTGGAATTTGCCTGGGGGGTAAGTGCCCAGGGAATGCCATATGTTCAGATGTCAGAGCAGCACTGCCATGCAAGCATGCGACACCTGCCACCGTGGTGTCACCATAGCTGTAGGTGCTCGGCTCCAAGCATGGTCCATGGGTCCACAGGGCACAGCACCACAACTGGAGGCAATGCCCTCCGTCCTCAGCACTCGCAGCCCTGGGTGGTGGCTGCCGCTTTGTGCATGGTGCTGCTGGTGAGAGGACAGAGCCGGGTTGGAGAAGAGCAGCTGCTCCTGGCCTTTGATTAGGGAGTGGGGCTGGGCATAAATCCCCATCCATCTGGTATTTAGAAGGGTGGACCCCATTCCTGGCCACATCAGAACTGCCTGCGCCTTATGCTATACCATAATCATATGTTTAAGCTTCACAGGCAGTAAAATGTTCCTAGGAGTCCTTGCTTAACAATGGGTTTGGCAAAAAATACGACTTCAGTGGGCTGCCCAGGGGGAAAAAATGTGCAGAAAGGTTTGGCCAGGCCATATCCACAGGCAGAGGGTGAGACGGGAGCTGGGGACACCACTTGGATCTTGCAGTGTAATGCTGGGGCTCTGCCAGCAGCCCAAGATCTTCCATGTGGCACTGGCCATCTTTGCATGGTCTTACCATCAGAGAAACTGAGGCAGGATCTTCTGCTGTCATAACTACATCCCCTGTTGTCATGGGGTAGGTCTTGCACATCCTCCTATTGATTTAGGTTGCTACGTCTCCCAGGAAGATGCTTGTACCGACTCAAACGCATGGCAGCTCATCTCTGGGCCCCTGTAGATGTATCTGGCTCCAGCCCTGTCCGTGACTCATGGATGGGACCTGCTGCTACCACCCTTCAGCTCTGCTGGCCTGCTCAGGGGCTGTGAGAGGGTTGTCAGGAGTGAGGGCATGGCCCATGTCAGGGTCCTGCAGGAGCATCCCTCACAGAGCATCCCTCTCAGGCCCCAGAGGCTGGAGTCGGTACCCAAAAGCTCATCATCCTCAAAACCCAATGTACCAGAATGCTTCACACACAACAGCTACAAGACTGTACTTTTCCCCCCTCTTCTTTCTACAAAACCAGATGAAAATGCTGGTTTTTTCCCCTTAGTTTGTCACAATATATCGGACTGTGGCCACCTCAGCCATCTCCACAATCAGTAACCAGCTGCTTGGTCGTGTCTCTTGCTTGTTCATGGAGCACTGCAGCACATGCAGAGGTGATGCTCTCCCCTGCAGAGTTATGCTGAATGTGGGGCTGCGAAGAAGGGGTCCTCTCATGTGATAATTGTGTCCCACCGTGCCACCTCTGGGCTGAGGTGCCTCCCCGTGCCGGGCAGCAGCGCTGAGCATTGCCTGTCCCATACGTAGGAGACGCTGTGGATGTGACAAGGGGTAACAAAAGTCTCACATAGTTCCACCCACTTCATTTCACAGTCTTTGTGTCAAAATTGAATTTCCAGATACACCACTCCGCTGTGGATGGGACTGAGAGATTTAATACTTCAAGAACATATTTTCTTTCTTGTTCAGATGCAGATGAAAACTCACAAGAACAACTATTCTCATGGGATTTTTACCCAGAAGTGGTAGAAATCTCAAGCAAACAATCAGCTTTGTAATACCTCTGACTCTTCTGTTCAAAAATCTCATGAGGATATTTTCCAGGACAGCTGAATTTAATGCTGAGTGCTACCTAGGGTCGGTTCTCCAATCCAAGTGAGTCCACATGAATTTTTTTTCCCCCTCCTTTTTAATAATGACTTGGGCTACTGAAAGAGAGCAGTGCTCCCTGCTCAAGCATCACTGCTTGGTGCTGTGCTGTCAGGAGATTTTGACACAAATGAAATCAAACCGGCCACAAGGTAAGTACAGCATAGGGCTGGCTCCCCGGTGACATGCGGTGGGGTAGGGACACTTCAGCAGTTGGCTTCTTTCATTCAGTCCTGATTTTTCACAGCTCCACAGCCTCACTGTGATGATAGGCAATTGGTAAAAAAGCAGCACGCTGGCCCAGCACAGCTCTGCAGCGGGCAGGAGTGCACAGAGAGCCCATCATCTCTGACCGCTTGGACCAGGCTCTGCCTGACAGACACGTGCCTCTGGCCCTGGCTTTCTGTCTGGGTCTTACTGCAGCTCGAATATGGCATTCTTCAAAAGCAAGATCAATAGAAGCATAACCACCAGGTGTTTTAAGTTATCCCACCACTAGATTCACCACCACTACATGGCAGGAGTAAGACGCTGGGATTTGCTTATATTCCCACAGTTTGCATTGTGGGAGCTTCCTGCAGGATTGGATTGTCTCCCCCACCTGCCTATGGCATGAAGGGTGCTGGGGCACACACACAAAAATGTATAGGAAGGATCTGGAGCTGATGGTTCATATCAGTTCTAATGATGAAAGTTATTTGTGAGGCAAAATAAGAAGAAAAGAGCTGAGAGAGAGAAAAAATGGAAAACAGAAAGGGAGGCCCTTTGTAGTCTAGTAACAAATGGCTTGGAGACTGTGATGGGTAAAATGTCTTAGGAAAAAAAAATTGGAAGGGGAAGACCAGGATGTAGGAAAGTGCAAGGGAAGGAAAGGGACAGGCTGCAGGAGAAAAGGAGAGCAAACAGATCTGAAGATGAGTAGTCTGTGTCAGAGAAACCCAGCCTGCCCTGGATGGGTGCCTGTGAAAGTCCTTGCAAGATGGAGTAACATATCATGGACTAATACATCTCACAAGCAAGAGAAAGGGGTGAGAGATGAAGAAGGAAACAGTGGATTTTATAAACATGGTCTTCCAAACTTACTCTGAGGACTGCTTGATGAGTCAGTGAAGACTCTGGGAAGTAACACTTCTCTGGGTCTCCCACTGCTAAAACACCATCTGAAAGTGCCTCCTGTAGTCCCGGTGAGCTCTGCTGCAAAACAACCAGGCACAACTGCAGCTTGTCCCAGCCACAGCTCTGAGGAGGAATTTGTGGTTTAGCACTCCAAAATTGGACTCCTTCAGACAGACTTTCTGCTCGGCACAGTGCAAAATTACCCATGTGCACCTCTCCATGCTTTCCCTGTAGAGTATTTAGACTGCTTCTTGGAAGGAGCACGTGCAATACCAAGGGCTCTCAATATTATTAGGAGCCTTGTGTAATAGTGTGGTTACATTAAGGAAGCGTAATGGTATCACACTTACAGACACCCCCAATCCTATTTAGCTTACAAAACCAATGACTCTCAGTTGGGCAAAAGAGCAGTATCAAATCACTGTTACTCACTGAGGCAGACTGCCAGGGTATCCCCTCCTTTGGTGCTCCTGGGACCCCGAAGGCTACAGAGAAGTTTCAAAGATCTGCCTGCAGCCTCCACCTGCAATCAGCGCTTTTGTCTCAAAGACAGATCGTGCCTCTGTGCCGTTTCCTAGAGCTGTCTGGCAATCACAACTGTTTGTGCTCTCCCAACAGATTTCATGGCTACAAGGCTTCAAAATGAAACAGCCAGGCAATGAGGCGTTTCTCTGGAGAAGACATGTGTTGACTAAACAGCTTAAGATTTTTACTCACAGTAGAAGTAAAATGGATTGTGTGTACCTTCCCAGTCCAAAGCCTGCTCCAATTCAACAGAAGTACAAAACCGCTACCCTGCGCAAAAAGGAAAGAAGACGGAAATCTCACAGAGGGCTTGAGAGGTAAAAGGTGAGACCCACCAAAATTTTAGGGCGTCAAAGCTGCCGTGAAATCCCATGGAAGACAGGTTCCTACAGTGCAACTTGGAGAAAATATCTCCTGGTTCTTCTGTCACAGCAAGTGGAAAATGCAGAATAACTTCAGTGCTGCAGACCCCTTCAGCACCTGATAGGATGGATCTGACCCTGCCACCAGCTGCACCTGGAAGGTGGGCATACTGCTCAGTACCTGTGTGAAAACAAGAAGTACAAGATGAGGTCTACTGGCAGTAATGGTTCCTGAAATCTTTTCTTAAATCTCTGAGCAGGTCTGGCTCCTTCCTAACTGCCCTGGCAGGCCAAACCCTGATCCAGTGGGATTGACATGGGAAAATAAGGAGGTCTTCCCTGCCCATTCAAGCCAGAATGCATTGGCTGGAGGTATCAGTCAGATGAGATTTCCTGCATGAAGGTAAATGGCAAGAGTGACAATCCAGGAAAAGGGAAGATGAAAAACTCATTCATCAGACTAGAGATGTCTGCAGGGTAGAGGGCTGCATCCAAGCTAGTCACAAGCTAGTCAAGGCACAAAGCTAGGCAAGGTTCCCTTTATATTGACCGAGAGAAAGAGGCAGTTTTTGTGCAGAGTGGCATTTGGATCTTTCCAGATCTGCCTTACATCTGTGGCCATTCAAATGTCTGTATGGTCAGATGACTCATGCCTGGCTTGTTTAAAGCTTTAAGCAGTGGTCTGATTTCGTGCTTTCTCCTATGGCTATGAATCAGGAGTTTCTTCAGCGGCCTCTTGGGAATCCCTTGGGACAGTCAGAGAGGTTAATCAGACCTTGTAGCCAGGATCTTGCTAAATTAAGAACAAGGTGTAAGCAATACAAAACCAGAGCTGTCCTCAGTGTAGGCAAAACCAGGTTTAAAGTACAGTAGAAACAGACTAACGGAAAAACATTTAGGAAAAAACGCCGATGCACTACTTGCACTTGATGTATTTTAAACGTCTGAGAGTAATGAACTGGCACCTCATCCAAATAGAAACAAAAGAGGAAAAGGTCTCACATGGTGGGGGTTTGGGGAGAGCAGGGAGAGAATAATCCTGATGCACAAGTTGTTTGCTGAACGTAAACCTACCTCGTACTCCTGTAGGTTAACACACCCTCCATCCAAACATCATTACTCTGAAAGGGTTTTATTTATGCTTATATAAAAGGAAAACTTCTGTTGCCCAGAAAAGATGAAAGGAAATTAAACCAGATCCAACACAGCCCACTGGAAATAACAAGAACAGAAAACTTAAGGTGGTCTCGGCGATAATTTTACCTTTTCATCAGAAGCAGTTACTGCCCCATGCTGCGTACACCCTGTGTTTTCTGGGAATGGCTGGGATGGCCATGGGTTTGAGGGTAGGATCCTAGAAGTTGGGAAGAAGCAACAGATAACCACTGAAGAAAAAGCCCACCTGTTCATCAAAACCTTCAGCTCACTGCTTAGCATTTTTATCAGGAAAAAGGGTACGCACAGCTCATCCTTACATCGCCTCTGCAACTCAAGAGCAGTGGTGGGGATTAGGAAAAAAAAAAAGAGTAATCCGCTAGATAAATGTTTACCGTCTTTTCTCTCTCCTAACCCCCGTGGCCCCGTCGGCGGGGAGCCCGTGCCGATCTGTAATGTAAATCACGGTCTCGGCCGGCGTCGCTCCCCCCGGCCCCGGCAGCTCGGTGAGGTTCAGTGCTATCTGCTCGCGCAGGTAGCAGCCTGTTTGATAGAGCTGCTCCCCGCCGCACAAAGTGGCCAGGTGCTGCGGCAGCTCGCTGGAGCTCTCCGAGTCACTCCGGCAGGGTTTTTCTACCATTATCCGCCCACAGCCCCCCGGGGATATGATTAATTCATGGAGCGTCACTGAAGGCATCTTTCTGTGGCATATGGAGTTAAAGTGTCCTCTTCACAGAGCTGCCTGGGGACAACTGTGGAATTTGTACAGACAATCCCACTAGGTAGTCAATCTTGTAAAAGCACTGATATTACAAAGTAAATACAAGTGATCTATTTGTTTAAGGTTATTACTGTGACCGACAGGGTATTAAAACAATCTTTCTACTGACAAAAGATATCAGGCCTGCACTCCCATTTGATGTTCCTAGGCATGCTTTTTCTTCTTTCTTTCTCAGTCACTGAGCTTTGGGGTGTTCATCAAATTTGACTGATGTGGAGATTGGAGTACACTGCACAACCAGTCCATTGAAATTCAATTCAGATATGGGCTTAAATTATAAAAAGAAACCTTAGCTAGTAATAACACTTTGATGTGCAGATGCATAAAAGTTTTAAGTTCTACTTTCTTCTGAAACAAATCAGCTTCCAGTCATGCTATTTGATTCATATTTTATCTTTTAATACATCCAAAGCACGAATATTAAACACTGCCCTCTGTGGTCAGGAAAATTACAGTGGGTGCCATATGAAGGCTCCCATTTCATCCTTTTATCAAGGTTGTGTATGGACGCTTCCCCGAGACACGAATATACTGCCCAATGTTCAGAGAAAAAAGGTCAATCCCTTTATATCTGGCCCCTTTTCAAAGGCATACCATTTCTTTTGGAACTGGAAATTTCTGCTAGAAAAGGACATCAACTTCCTAGTTGTATTTTATATTCCGGCAGCAGACAGACCTAAAGAAGAAGCCAGTCCTGGACACAGAGAGGATCAGGACAGGTTCCCCTCCAGCCTGCGCTCTGCAGCCCATGCCTCGCTCTCCTGGCTGCTTTCTATTCTGAAGCATGCTGTCCTATGCAACTCCCTGCTTTGCTTATTTATCTATTTTTGCTTTTGTTTATGTTTATCTTACAGTGGCAGATTTTGCAAAATCCAATAAATCCCTAACATCTCTGGTCTGCTGTACCAAACTCAAATTCTCACCCACCCCACCCCAGGCAAAGGCATAACCATTCATTCACCCTTATCCATGACGGCCTCATTCTCTTCCTTGGAACCCAACAGCAGGTGTGTAACTCTTGCTCTCACACTCCCCAAGCCTAGCAGTGACTCTAAACTTATCGCAACAATAATTAATTCTCACCTAACTATAATCCACACATCTGTGTGAGAACCAAGCTCCATTCAAATTTTATGGCTCTTGCAGGATCCTGTAAATAATATGTCAAGACTGCACTGCGCTACCTCTAGCCCTCAACCTCAATTCCAGCTTTAAACTGAGCCCAGCAATGCCTCTGTGCCCCCAGGACTAAACATCAGGAATTCCTTCATACTGGCACTGACCCTGTTCCTAGCTTTATGGCTCTCAAAGGATCCAGAAATAAACATAGTTTATCACTCACCAGAAGACATTTGCCCACACCCATCTCTCATGTTAGTATGCCATGTTTCATCCCCTAATGCTAATTCAAACCATGTCTTTAATCCTAAAGGTCTTGGGGTTTGGCGAGAATTAATATGCCAGCATAAGGAAGGGAATGGAGAGCTAGATTTATGTTTCATGCCTTCAGGGGCTGTGCCCACAGGAGTGCTGGTTTCCTGCCTAGCAATACCATTTGCACGAGAAATAAATACACAATGGCCCATGCCAGCCCACAGGAGCCTCACAGGCATGCCAGTGCACAGCCCTTCTCAGGCCCTTAATTCCTGGCTTTTGAGATGACCTCAGCTTTAAACCAGACACACAACCTTTGACAAGGTGCATCCCAAAGGAAACAGCCCTCATTCCGACGCATAAGGACCTCTAGATGTCACCTCCAACTCTTTAGTGTGGTATCCCAAACTGTGCAAGTGCTGCCTGAGCCAGCAGACTCCATCCAATGCCCAGCCAGAGACTGTGCTAACAATTAAATGACATGGTCAATCATGTACCCTGACTCTGTTTAGTTTACTAGTAAAGATACAACCAGAGATGCAGTGATAAATATGACCCTGCAGGCCCCAAGATTAGAAAGCACATTCTTTATCCCAATCTGTCTCTGTCTTAAATGTAATGCTATAAACAATAACTTTGTTTGATAAAATAACAAGTCATTGTTATTTTAGGGCAGCAGTCTTGATTATAGCATGGAGGACTTGGCCGAGTACAATGCAAATAAACAATAAATTATTAACTTCTCAGGTCCCTGTTGCATATATTGTTGCTGGAAATTAAGTTATAGGACTGAAAAGGTAAAACCAGGTAATTGCAGAACAGTTTACATGAGAAAGGACATCTGACCAGAGGCCTGTGGTCCTAATTCCTGCTCAGAGCAGAGCAGGTTGCCCAGGGCCTTGCCCAAGATGATACTCCACAATAGACTTGGCCACCCGCTTCCAGTGCATAACCACCTTCCATGTAATTGTTGTCCTTTGTTGGTTAAGTTGGTATTTTCCTTGCTGCAGTCTGTGAGAGTCACTTCCTGTCCTTTCATTCTGCATCTTTGAGAGGCCGTTGGATTTGCCACCTCTACAACCACCCCACCCTCAGAGTCAGCAATTACATCCCTCTTAGCCTTCTTTTCTCAAGGGTAAACGAAACCAACCTCCTCAGCTCTTCCTTGTATGCCATGTGCTTGGACTTCCTACCTATTTTATTTGCTTTCCACAGGACTCTCTCTATCTCTGTTGTAGCAGATAGGCCAAAGAATGGATGCAGAATCTAGAAGTGTCCTCAGAAGAGCTGGTGCAGTCCAGAATGCAGCTGGTGTCCCCAACTGCAAGGGTGCAGTACTTGCTCAGGCACAATTCGTTATCCACCAGCATCTCCAGGTTCCTTTCTGCCCCCTCTGTTGTCTGCCTACAAGGTTTCATGGAGTTGTTTTGTTTCAGGTGCAGGACTTTGACCTTGCCCGTGCTAAACTTCATGAGTTTCTTGTTGCTCCACTCTTCAGTCTTTTCAAGACTTCTCTGAATGACAGGTCTGCCCTCAAGTCATGAACCACACTTCCCAGTCTGGTGTCACCCATGTCTGTACCCACCTTGGTAGGGAATCCAAAGGAATGGCAATTTTACTTAACTACCAATTAGGTTTTTAACTATTGAAATTTGAGCCAGGCGGGCCAGGTAGTTTTTTGCCTACCTTCTAGTCTGTCCCTTCAATGGTCAAAAAGGTCAGATGCCTGCCTGGGGCCTGGGCTGCTGCCTGCTACCAACCTTGCAACCCTTGATGTGACCTGGGCACATGTTTCTGAGGTTTGCTCTAGGCATAGCTTTAGAGCAGGGGCTAATGCTCCAGTTAAATCTAGGGCTGAGGGCCCCAGGAGATGGACAAGTAGGCTTCCTGGTGGCTTCTGGGGAGGCCATGAGGGCTAAGGGGAAGGTTGCTGTGTGCTGGAATTAACATATACTGGATTATTTTTTTTGGAGACAATAGTCTCGCTTATTATAACATGACAAGAGTTAGAACTATGATTCAGGGTTGTGCAGCTATGGGTTGGTGGTACAATTAAGTACTAGTTGGTAGACTAGGATGAAGGCCAGGCTTTTGGTTCAGGCTAGGAGTGGGGATCTCATGAGTTGACAAATTTATTTTTTCTCCCCTGCTTCCCACAACATGTGCTGGATTTGGGCTTTAGCGGGCAATTCAGTGTTTTATTTATTTGTGGCCTTAACTACACCAAGTGGTTAAACTTTGTGTTAGATTTTCCACAGAGGAAAAGTCTCCTCTGTAGGCAGAAGGAAACAACTAAACATGTCAGACTAATGTGGGAGTTAAGGGTGGTGGGACAGAGGGACCCCGTTTAAGGATAAGGGAGAGTGGTTCCCTTAGCTTGACTGAAAGCCTGCGGTGACTGCAGGCAGGAATGAAGGGTGGTATGAAATGAGGCCAATAGATCAGAGCTATTTCCAAGCTTCGTAGTAGCACAGCATGTTGTGCAGTGATCATAAAAAAAAAAAATTTTCAGCCTCTGAATTCTAACCCCTACCCCATATCTAGCTATGTCATCCCCTAACAAACAAAGAAATGCAACCAACCCTAAAGCAAATCAGTCATCCCAGTGAACACAGCTCCTCATTTCAGCAAACAAGCCTTGGAGGACACAGCGATGGCACCGGCATTTCACTCACAGGAGTCCCTCATTTGTTACATTACTCACTATGATGTTCATGATGCCAGTGGCACCAAACTCAGGCAAAGGTTGCATTTTTTGCAGGACTCGTTACTGTACTAGTTTTCTAGCCCTGGATTTCACAGATCCTAACGCAAAGTTAACTGTGAACTAGGTAGCAGCGTCTCTAGTTCAACAAACTGTAAGTCAGCCACTCTGTTGGCACCAGTCCTCCTCAGATACCCTGATGGCAGAAAGAATCCCTAATTTTTCAACTCCTGTTTTCATATGCCTCACTGAACCGTGTAGCTGGGTGAACTACGTGGTATATAATATGTACCTCAGGTATGACCTTGAGCAACATGATCTAACTTTGAAGTTGAAGCTAACTTCGAAGTTGGCCATGCTGTGACTGCAGGGTTGAGCCAGGTGCCCCCAGACAATCCTACCAGCCTTAACTCCATGAGCCTGCACGTCAACTCACCCTCTCACCTGACTTTTATAATATCAAGAAATCAATTTATGCGGTCCTTTCTCTACCTGACTGTAATGCCAATGCAAGCCTTAGTGAGCGCTGTCTGGTCCAGGCCTGAAGTAGAATTAACCCATACTATCTTCCCAGGTTGACATTTGAATCCTGTGGGCTTCAAAAGGTGCTCAGTAAATTTTGATATTCACATGAAGAAGGAAAGAGAAGTCATCTTTTGCTTTCATGTCATGACATTCTTGTTTTCTTTTTCCAGAGTTTTCTGAAAGCTTCGCCTGTATGCTTCTGGCTTCATAGGGGTTCTTTAGCTGTCTCTGTTCGACCTTTTCTTCTGTGTTCGGTCCATTCCCCATATACTTCTCCACTGCTAAGAGAGGGAGAGGTGCTGATTGCTCTCCTCTGTCCGGCCTTGTGTGTGATGGCTCCCTGTGCCCTTCCACTGCACGTCACATTCCTCCAAGCCACACGGCTGCTCTCTACCTCTTCTCACTCACTCAAGACACAGAAGAATATAGTGCTGGCTTTACCTTTGTGCCTATCCTTTTTCAGAAGATCAAGGCTTTAATTTTTTCACAAAGTCCTCAATTTTTTTTCTTGAGAATGAGAGTAAGGTGAACCTTCGTGGCTTTCTAAAAACAAGTATCAGTTACAGAATTAACATGGTATTTGAAGAACCAGGTGAAAAACTTGGAAGTTAAAGGTCACCTCTAGTTTAATAATCAAGTGAGACTGGGATGTCTCTGATTTAAGTTGCTCTCTTGGTGATGCACCTTTCCATGGAGGAAGAGTTTCCCATTCAGAGCAAAACCAGCTTCTGCCTCTGCCAAAATTCAGCCTGGCGCAGAGCTGTGACACTGTGCCCTTCTCAGCTCCAGGGGAAGGGAGACTTGCAGAGCACCCTTGTTGAGGACCCAGACACATAGCACAAGGCAAAGCCCAGGAAGGGTTTGGGGTTCCTGCAGACTATGTGTACTCCTGGGCACAGCCCATTGAAAAGCAGCACATGGGACAGAGGGATCCAAAACACATCTTGGTCACAGCAGTTCAGGTCCTTTGCCCTCTGCAGCACCATCCCTCATTTACACCTGAAGGTACAAAATCGAGGTTGCCCAGGCGGATGGTCAGTGGCAGGAACCTAACCCACCAGCCGCTCGTTCCAAGCTGCAGCAGTGGCTCAGGTTAATTTTTCTGCCAAGTCTTAACTGTAATTTAAATTTCCTACACTATTTAAGCTGAGCAATCTGTACTTCAGATCTCTTGAGCATTAATAAAACAGTTATGAGAAGTTTCAGGATAAAAGGTTAAGCCCATAAAAATATGCAACTCGTTTATAAAAATAACTCCATCAGGTTTTTCACAGACTATAAAGACAAAGGAGTTAATTTCTGCATTTGTAATAACCTTGGGACTGCCAGCAGTAGAAGTCACAAGAGTAGCCCCTCTTTGGGAACTGGCTGTCCCAAACTTTTCAAAATCTGCAGCTAGCCCACAGGCTTCACACCACAGTGTCAGTGTGGCATTTTCTACTTCATGGCCAGGGAGACCAAGACACATCCTTGGCCATATCAGGGTGGCTTTTTGGAGCTCACTCCCTTCTACAAGCCTCAACACATGACCTTCTTCCCAACATGACCTCAGAGCCCAATTTTCCCAGCAGGATTGTCCATCTTAGCAGGGTCACAGAGGGTCACAGAGACAATCTCCACATTTCACCTGACTGTGGCAGTGCCACCTGTGGGAGATGCATCAGGGCACATCAGACATCTGAAGCACCACCTGTCAGCTGGGATGACTCAGTTTGCGTCCCTTGTGACCGGGGGAGCCAGTGGGGCTGGTTCAGATGCAGCCACTGGGGATTGCAGACGTCCAGAGTAGGGTAGGAAGAGCCTCTTCCTGCCTCTCTCCCCTCTTAGTGAGGAGAATCAAGGCTGCCAGTGTTTCCAGGTGAATCCAATTGAATATGGTTAAAATATTCCGCAGGCATTTATTTGAAGAGTAACTTTGTTATTAGCAGCTCCCGATTGGGCTGGGATTGCCGAAAAGCTGAATTGTGTTAACTTCCCAGCAGTTACACAAAACCAGTAGGGTCTGGAGACAACTTTTAAGCTCTATTAAAAACCCATATCCTTTGCTATTGCTGCAAAATACTATGAAAAATGTTTATGTAGTTCCTCAGGAGCTCAGAAATTATTTTAAAATAAATCAGCTTAAAATAAAACCAATAATTCCTTGTTATACATGATACCATATTCATCCTCGTATAAGCAGCTTTTCTGACTAAGCATTAGCTTGTATTTGCCTATCAATTTTAGAAGGCCTGGTTTCTCTTCATCTAGTAGCCTCTAAAGCCTTTTTCCCTGCAGCATTTGCTGGGCAGTAAGGTAAATGCAAGGCAAGCATCCTCCTGGCTCGTTACTGCTGATTACCCAGCTCTGCCCTGTTTTTCTCCCTGCTTGTTCTGCAGGCCTGGCCTTTTCTGGGAACTGCCATCCTCATGACAGCACAGGGAAGCTGTTTAAAAATGTTTCCTTTTAGGGGATGAAAGGATGCTGTGTGGGTGTTGTTTGTGGCACATGATGCTACTCCAGAAGCAGCAAGCGGCAGCCCTGGGGTTGCCCTCAAACGTGCAAGTCCAGGGTCTTTGCTAAAAAATATTCAAATTTACATAATAAACCGTGCAAATCTATGTTGCTCTGAGCGGTGTCAGCCTCCAGAACAAAACCCAGCAATGGGGGTTTCTTGCCTGTTTGGTGTCTCAGTTACACGCTACCCCACTACTAAGCTCCAAGCTGTTTATTTAGCTTTACTCTGATATAGCTAGCATCTACACGTGGTCTAATGTCTTAGTCTTACCCGTCACAAACAACAGTTTAATAGAAATCTCCTCTCAAACCAACGGCTTAATGAAAGGGAAAAGCCTCCATCTGTGAAAAAGGGGGCAGGAACCCATCACCCGCAGCCCCGCGGCTGCTGCCCTGAGGGTGCAAGTGAGGAGTTGTCAGATGGGAACAAACTGTGGCTGATGCCGGCGGGAGCTTCAGCAGGTCCCAGGAAAACATCGCCTCGTTCAAACAACCATAATTTCATATAAGATAGCTCACCGTAGGCTGGCTACGCTCTTAGATGTATTTTTTTCTTCCTATTTGTGTTAAAAATGAGAGTAGAAGCAGGAGAGTGCTTCAAGCATATAGTGTGTGAATAGAAGTAGCAATAATAGTACTTAGCCTTTATGTAGTGGCTTTTCATCTGTAGATTTCAAAGCATTTCCACAAAGGTACATTACCGTCATTCTCCATGTTCTCCTGAAAGGAGAAGGGAGATGGTCAAGCTCGCCAGCACATCCCACCACCCTCCCACAGCTGCCAGCTTTCACACTGGCCTCCCCTCCACTTGTCCTGGTGTGACTGAGCTGCACAGCTTTCCTCTAAGCTTTCCACTAAGCAGGTGGGAGCACTCTCTGGGTAGGAGATGCTACTGGGTGACCGAGCACTGGGTGGTGCAGGGAAAGGGCCATTCAGGACTTAATGGGGGCCTACAGGAAAGATGGGGACAGTTTTTAACAGGGCCTGTTGGCATAGGACATAGGCCATAGGACATGGGGCAATGGTTTTAAACTAAAAGAGGGCAGATTTAGACTAGATAGAAAGGAGAAATTTTTTACAATGAGGGTGGTGAAACACTGGCACAGACTTCCCAGAGGTGGTAGATGCCCCATCCCTGGAAACATTCGAGTTCAGATTAGAGGGGGCTCTGAGTAACCTGATATAGTTGAAGATGTCCCTTTTTATTGCGGGGAGGGTGGACTAGATGACCTTTAGAAGTCCCTTCCAAAAGGGACCTTGCGAAGTCCCTTCCCAAAATATTCTATGGTCCTATCGGCTCTCTCTCCAGGCAAGAGCATCTTCCCGGCGCTCAACCAGCTTCTTGAGATGGGTGGCTTGAAAAGTGAAAGTAAAAAAGGAAACAGTCAATTAGTGCTGTGTTAATAACACAGACCTCCAGGTTTGTTTGCTTTTTTTTAAATAAATACACAGCACACATATATTAAAAAAAAGACCTGTACATAAGGGAAAAAGAGTAACCCTCATGCTCTTTTCTATGTGAGGAGCAAGGGATACTCTCAGAGCCCTCCCTCATTAGTCGCTTTAGCAACCAGGTACAGTTGCAGGGCGTACAAATGCTGCCGGGAGAGGGGCTGCCATGTTGCGGTGAGTTTTGTGACTGCCTGCAGGTCTTTGACATGGACCTGGAATCTGCTGCAAGGTCAGACTCCTTAAAAGTGTTCCAAGACAGTGAAAGGCTGGAGAACCCAGTCGTCTCTGACGTTTAAAAACATTTTAAGCTGAGCTGCGATGCTGAATGAGCAAACAGCAGCGGGGAGCCCCTGGCAGCTGCAGGAGGATCTGGGCCTCTTCTCTACAGGGGAAAAATGCATCTTCTGCGTTTTGTCCTCGTGCTCTGTGCGCGCTGTAAAACACCGGGATTTCCATGGAGATGGAGGCATTGCATATTGCTGAGGCAAGGATATGAATTTGTAACAGAAATATGATTGATCTCGAAATGCTGCTCAGGGGGCAAGGCACTATTATGCTAAAAAGTGTGTTTTCCAGCCCTCTGCCACAGCCATGGAGGGCTGCCACTGTTAACTCCTTCAGTACCAAACGCCATAGGCACCCTGAAAATGAACAGACTGCCATAGCTTAAAAACCATTCAGAGGCAGCAACATACCCGTCTGCCTGATCCCTCAGCTCCAGCTTTTCTGTGGTATGATCTTTTCCACAGCAGTATGGCCATACGTAGTCCCCCTGCAAGGTGCTGGGAAGCTTCATTTCCCCTGAGGAGTGGAGGCTCAGCACCCTGAAGGATGAGGCCATCAGACTCTGGATTCACAGAAGAAGTTAACATGAGGAGTTAACAAAACTGAGGAAAAAAAGTTTATATGTCAGCCTTCCATTAATTGCCAGAAAATGCAAGGAAAGTGTATTATTCAAGCCAAGTAAGTATTTGGTACTGAGATTTTCTCCTTTTACACCCCCCCACCTGCAACTCAACACGTAAACTGCACTTGAAACCAGGAGAAAATGGAGAGACACTGGAAGGTGACTTGGCAGGTGGTTTCAGCTGCTTCTAGCTGAAGAAGCTCTCTCCTCAGATGAAGGTCTTTTAAGCCCTCTTAGGATTGGGCAACCTCAGAAATATTAACACCAATGTGTATTGTGCAGTTGCAGAAAGAACCTTGGTGTATCAGTGCGGAGGTGCAGTCAGCCTTGCAACAGCCCCCACATGAACACACAAAGAGCAATTAGCCAGGAAAGCACGTGGGTGTGATGCTTGGGAGGGAGATGGGGAGGCAGAGAAGATGGTCACCTCTACAGAAATAAGACAGAACAGTCCCTGCAAGAAGCCACTGAGGGTTTCTGATTCAGCAGGGAGATAATGATGTGGCTGCTAAACCTGTCACGAGAAATGCAGCAGCCCCTGCTCCCAGGGAAAGAACGGGCTGTCTGCTTCCCCGGAGGGATGACTGGGGAAAGGATGCCCTGCTGCCAGCATCCTCCAGCCCCACAGCCCTGCCTGCCACCCAGGAGAGTGTCCCTGACCCCAGGGCTCCACCAAGGCACCGGCACAGCCATGAAGAGGCTTCTGCCAGCACCAGGAAAGGCTACAGAGTCCTTGAGTTATTTGCAGAGAGCTGAGGATCTTGTGAATGTCATTATGAAATTACTTTCTTTTATTTAGGACTAGAGGTGGAGCGAGTGGAAGGGGAAATTAGCAACAAGCCCTGGTGTGCTTAATTTCTGTGTATAATGAGTAAAGAAACTCTAGCCCAGAGATCTCTGGGGCTCAGTGTCCTTTGGTCCTCTCAGTGCAGCACCCCTGAAGCTCTACCAGCCTTTCCTGATTCTCAGATCCAGGCAGCTTTCCTGAGCCACTGCCTCCTGCTCCCCAGGCTCCCCCGGCTGCAGGGGTCTGTCCGCGTTTCACCTGTCCAGCTACAGATGGAGAATGTCAGACCGTTAATTGCGCTGTGCTAGGACAAATGCTTGTATCTCACTGTTTTTTAGACTACCCAGAAAATGAAGCTTTTTACATATTCTTGATTAGACGAATGGCCCACCAAAGGCAATCTTCATTAAAATTCCATATACATAAATATCATTAAAACACAGAGCTGGCTTGTCCACACATACAAATTTCTCAGTGTTAAATCATGGAATTATAACACTAATAATGTTAGAAGCAAAAAAGTTAGTCTAGCAGCAAACCGTCAGAGGAGCACTGCAGGCCTGAAATTCACTGTAAAACTATTGCTTGGTTGTTGGGGTTTATTTTTAACTCTACCCACAATGTCTGGAAATCACAGACTGAAGACTTCTTATCATCATTGTGAATAAACACAGTGTGTGGGAGGGAGAGAACAGAAAAGCACCAGGGCTGCTGTTCAGCACAAGATTTTGGGGAGGGCAGAGATCAATTTGGACAAGCGAGTCATGCCAGAAAGAAGCACTAGACTGCAGGGGCCTCCCTGCTCGTGGACTTCAGCCTTTGCTGTCTCAGCAGACAGGTAGTATGACCTTCATAAACTGATCTAGGTCCACCTTAAAGTCATTTAGTTAATTACATTGCCCCAGCTAGGATATTATTCCTGGATCTTATCAGTCTAATAGTTTGGGATTCTTCTAGTAATTTCCAGCCTATGTTTATTCAAGACCAGTTTATATCCTATACCTAAGCTGTCCTTCAGATCAAATCTCCCTCAGGGGCATTCCCTGGATAATATATTTGCAGTGAGCACATTCCCTCTCCATGTTTTACCAGGCTAAATACAGATTCTTTTCTCTCTCCTTGAATGGAGGCTTCTTTCCACAGCCAGCTGTAGTAACCACCGGGGTTTGGAGGCATCTATTCTGGATGCTGGTGACCAGACCTACACATCTGCAGTCCATAGGTGTGGATGGGTATGGATTTGAAAGTGGTCTAGAAGGTCAATACTGTCAGTGTTACTGGCTTGAAGGACTTTGATGCTAGACTAGACAGTGATTTACCATCCCCTTTGGCAAAAATAGTTTTTCAAATGCAGCCAAGGGAATGTTTAAATAGGACAGCCCCCTTTGTGAGCATGGGAACAGGGTAAACTGAAAGCACAAGTCCCATCACACGGTGTTCTCTCCCCATCCGCCGCTGCAGGCTCTTTCATTTCATGCCTCCTGGGCCACTGACTAAGTTGTCCTTCATATGAGCATCCTTATGTTCTATCTCAGTGAAGATTTGAACGTGACAAAAGGACTCAACATAAAACAAGTTTCAGAGCAAGTGACAGGGGGATTAAAATCCAAGCAGAGCATAAACATACAAGGTTAGAATCATCAAAATGAAATTACCTTCTCCTTATTGTTCTTTATAGACTGCATATTGACCATGAAAGTGAACTGTTTTCTGTATCATGTTCAATTGACTTAGCGAAACTTCCTTAAATCAAATTGGAAATGTTTTGAGATTTCTCAGGAGAATAAATGAGAAATAAATAGCAAAGCAGCATTTCGCTGAAGTGTCTAGTCACCAGTCATCATTAGATCTGACAGACAGAACAAGATGTTTAGAAAACTTATTGAATATGGTCTGTTATCTAGCTATGTACCAAGGCTTTTATCTGATATATCTCTGGTTTTCTTTATATAAAAAGAACTCTGTTGTAGTTGCAACAAAAATATCTGTTTATCCTAAGGACCTTGCTGTCTGCAGTATGTTGTTTCTGAGCACTATACAATGTAGTTTACAGCAACATAGTTCTCTGTTTTAATATTGCTGTGAAAAATTAGGAACATTGCAGTTTGTCTGGTGAAGGGCAGACAAAAATCTGCTCTTATTTATGCTTGAATAAATCTAAAACAACTGTTGACTTAAGTTGCTCATCTAGATACCCGCTTCTGTACCGCAGGAGAAATTCATCCACAGAATGCTCATTTTTTTGCATCACGGCTGTCCCTGCATGGCTAAGCCTGGGGTCTTGATGAATAACGTACAAACAATTTGAAAAAATCGTTGTCCTCCAGTGTAGATCTCCAGCCTTGCTCTGACCCAGCTCCAGCCTTTCTCTGCTACCTTACAGAGAGTCAGAAACTTCAGAAACCTTTTCCCTGGGTAGGGACTTACAGGACACTTAAGCTTCTTCTGGATAAATTATATTGAGCTCTTGGCATTCTCTAAGCTTTTCGAGACTTCAAATCACTCTTGCAGTACTTTTCTGAATCCTTTCCAATTTATCAGCATACTCTTTAAACCAGGGATCCAAGAAGTGGTCAGTTTGTTCCAGTAATGCTCTTGCTAATGCCTCACAGAGTGATAATTTCTCTTCCCGCCTCTCATCAGTATTTTCCTCCCATGCAGCCAAGGATTGCTTTAGCACTTTAGGCACTTGGCTAGACTGGGAGCCCATCAGCAGTCAGCTATCCACCGTGAAACCATTTCTTGGCCATTGCTTGCTGAAATACAGCCCTGAGTCCTACCACTGGTACCTGCATAAAAATATTCCAGCGTAGGCAGCTCCACCTCCAGCAATTCAGCCCGACATCAAAAGGCATGTGGTTGAAGGAAGCCCAGACTGCGGTGCCATCAGACAGCTCTGAAGGGCTGCTCCTTACCGCCTCCCCCTTTACTTTTTGCAGCCAGGTCCCCTGGGGTGTATTTGCACCCCGGCTGTGGGGGGTGTTGATGAGAATGGGAGCATGGGCAGGCACTTTGGAAATCCTGGGGAGCACGCTCCTCTGGGAGACCAGTTTCTCAGATATAATTACTCTCCGAGATCCATCCGTTAGCCGATTTCTGAGCCTTTTGATAGGGGTTTGTATCGCCCTGTGTACAGAAATGGTTATTTTTTTTAACTGAATGTCCTGCGTTATCAAATGAATGCCTTACAGTGTCGAGGCAGGCAATGCTGTTACTTTTATCAAACTGCATCTCAAAGAAAAAGCAATATCAAGTTCGACAGAAATACCGTTCTGCACTCATTTGCCTGTGCATACAAAAAAGCAATCAATCTGCAAAACCTCGGCAAATAAGAAAATATATTCAGTTATTTAAATTTTCAAAGAAAAAAATCTTTAGTTCATCCGCTTTGCAATATTCCTGAAAACAGAAAGGTTTTTACTCCTTCCTGATATGCAGCAACTCCCATAACATCTGAGACAGCTAATTTCACTCTCAAGCCATTTAAAGCAGATGGATTGTAGTCATGCACAAAACTCTCTAATGAATAAGTAAAACTACAGTTACTTATTATATTATATAATAGCCATTTGTAAAGAACTGATCATTGAAGCAGTTGAAGTTTTCAGTTTCTCCCTGCCTTGCTTTATTTAATTGCCTTTGTCTGCCTCGGTTTTGTTGTGCATTTACTGCCATCCAGTGCTTCTGTGAGATATGACTCCGCCGTCCGCTATTAAGACCTAACCCAAAGCAAGAATATTTGGCTCTTAACGAATTCGCTGACCTCATTTGCCGAAGAAGTGCTACAGGTATTTCACAGCAATAAGCCAGCGCGTCGCCCCGCTGTAGCAGTGTTTCGAAAGGATGCGGTATCCGACTGTGCTGACAGCTTCATCGTGATGGGACTCCCATTTTCACACCCTGCGGGTAGGGCTCTGTCTGCCCGGCATTGGAGGGGGCTGATTTGAGCTGCCGGTTTGCAGGTGCCAAAGAGAAGAGGCTTCATGATGGCTACTTTAAATAATGGTTGCTTTGGTTTTCAGAAATTAATATTTTGGTGGTTTTTTGTTTGTTTTTTTTTTTAATTCTTTACACAGGATTTACTTCCGCATTGTGTAGCCTGCAAGTATTCAGAGTGTGCTACTTCTGCTTCCCTGAAAGATAGTGCTCCGTACTTGAAAGCCATCCATTTTACCTTTCTGGATGAATTCTAGATTATTTCTTTTTCTTTTTTTCTTTTTGGACAGAAATTACAACTCATTAGGTCTGCATACCTTCATATAATGGCTAAGAAAGTTAAAGTAGTAAAGATTTCAATTTTTAAAAATCCAAACTTTTTGTATTTTCATGAAATGTTGGGTGGTGTTCATAAAGAAAAGAAAGGTACTCCCACATTTTAATAATTCTGAATGCCTTTATTCTGCAAGGAATAAACCATCTGAGGCTTCGGAAAAGCCAAAATTGTTACTTCATATCTCATGAGCAGATAGGCAGAAGATAGACCAGGTAAAATGAGAAGTTTAGGGCTGTGAACTGGGGAGTCAGGCTCAACCCTGATCCTGGCCATGTCATTCAGACGGCATTTTTGAAGCTCTGTTATGTACTTCGTGGTTTGGGTAGGTGTGAGATACCTAAATAGCTAAGTCTCCAGCCATCTTCTTTGTACTTTCAGAATTTACCAGCTAGTAACATTTTCCTTACTGGAACACTGTGTTGAAATACATTGTGTTGATAATTTACTTAAGGAGAAATGCATATTTGCGTATTTAAACTAATGTCTATTTTGCCTTTGTATGGTGATTTAAGGAAGCCAGAATTTGTAGTGTACGGCACTTAACCACCTTTTTTAAGTGTGTGTGAAACCAAACACTGGAACAGGCCGCCCAGAGAAGTTGTTGGGTCTCTATCCTTGGAGATATTCAAACCCTGACTGAACATGGTCCTGAGTAACCTGCTGTGAGCGCTGAGCAGGGGATGGAGTAGATGGTCTCCAGAGGTGCTTCCAGCCTCAGCAATTTGTGGTTGCGTGGTACAATAGATAGATATTTTTTTTCCTGCAAAAAAATATTTTATATATACAGGAAAATATTGTACACCAATCCTAGTCAAAATCATAGCCAAAACATTTAAATATGCTCATGAGCTAATCACTTTTCACTTCCTATTAAGATAATGAACCTCTAATGACACAGCACCCTGTAATAGCATCCATAAATATCACATAATTTAACTTCCAATATACTAAAATGTTCAAGTACATGTTTAAGTGTCAGAATAATCCTACTGTGATCGGTACTCAGATTTAGGCTAGGCACGTGTTAGATGAACACATGAGCTTTACCTCTTTTAACATCTGCATCTGTATCTGTATTCCAGACCATGGAGCTGGCTAATAAAGGGCAGAACAAAGGTTTTATGGATACTAGAAGCTGGTGTGTGTCCAGCTGAGACAAAAGCGAACTGGGAGACTGAGAGCCCAAAAAAGGGAGAACCTGGCCCAGAAAACACTTCCTGGTACAGCCACAAATTCCCGTGTAAATCTTTGAGGATGTGTAGTTCTACTACTTCACGCATCCCAGGTAAGTTTGGCCTCAGACTGGAAATACAGGGGATTTGTGCACCCCAGAGGTCACCCCACCTCCAGGAGCACACGGCCCACCAGGCACAGCGCTCCATGAGAACCAAAGCCTTCATCTCCCCTTACCACGAATCCACCCTACACCCACACGTTCCCCAACCTTCCCTTTCTCCTTGAGTAGAAGAAAAAAAGCCTCCGCAGCTCCCACCTGCGTGATGGGAATACCCACACCACGGTACGGACCTGAGCAGCAGCGCTGTGCAGAATGCTCTCTCCTCAGTTTCTGCCCCGTAGCAGCAGGAGGCTACAAGCAACAGCTGAATGCAATGCTTCAGTATTAGATTTTGTGCTACAGTGTTATATTTTATTTTAAAAATCATGTTAATTAAAAATCTTTGCCTTAATTAATCTCCACAGCTTAGAGAATTTCAACTGAACCTTTTAAAGAAATTCATTTTCCCTTTGTCATTGTTTCTAATTTTGTTTCCTTCGGAGTGGTGAGTCAAAGAAGTTTAACCTGATTCACTTTGTTTGTTAATTTATTCCAGTTCCAGATGGTTTTACATCCTTCAAATGTCTTAAACAGTGACAGCAGGGAAATTCAGATCCATTTTATTAACAAAAAAAAAATCTGTCCTGAAGACTTCCACCCTGTTCTAAACCAAAAACCAAAAGCACAAAAGTCTCAGACAGGACTTTGCTGAGAACCTGTATAGGAGACCTGAAACCTGGGGAGCAAAGTTTAGCTATTTAATCCTCAGCGTAAAACAAAACAACTTATTACTCAATTATTTTTTTTGTAATTACCTCTCTCTACAGCTTAAAAAATAACACAGACACACAAAAGAAATAGCTTGAAGTTTGCAATTCATGGGGGTAGGAGGGAAGTTTTTGTTGGCCTCACTTTTTTTAAACAAAAGGTAGAGTCTGATCCTGTGGCTGGGTCCACCAGCAGCTTTTCCACCCAACGTGGGCCCATGTACATCTAAATGATACTCTTAATTCTAGCCTGGACCCTGAGTGGAAATACTGAGATCTGAATGAGCTTTGATACTGCTCTGCCCACAGCGCCAAATGGAAAACTGATTTTAAGCCTATTTAAAAATACTAAAAAGAATATGTAACACATTGAATGCTGAAATCACAGGCGAACCACAGAAAATAGGTTTGCTTTTGAAGTGGTGGGAGAAGAATGTTTTTTCTGGTCAGTCTCATCTAACCCGTTCCCAGATGTCTGCACTATCGATGTCTCAGCTCCCGATTTCACCATGGCCTAGTCTGTTATTCATAATGTTAGGTTTGTCACAATATCTAACCTACCTGTTTTCGTGCTTGGTTTCTTCTCTCAAGGTCTCTGAAGAACTCTTGACCTTACACATCTGCTGACATGGAAATATTTACAGGCTATGACACTATCCCAACGACATCCCATCCTGTACTACATGACTCCAAATTTCTTCAGGAGCTTCTCCTCATGTTATCCAGATTTTAAATTCTCTTTGCTTTTTCTCTCCACAATTTTAATTTTGTTTCTGTATCTGAAATGAGCACTAGCAGGTAAACATGTGGTGGATGCTCCAAAGACTTGGCAGAGCTGGGCAGTAAAACAAGTGAAGGAAAAGAAATCTTGCTATGAGTGCACTCAGAAATCTCTTTAGTCATTTCATGGTGCCTGATTAGACATAAATCCCACCAAACTAAAAAAATATTAATTGGGCCCTGTTTGACGTGGGTCTGAAAGTAACTGAGAAAACATAGCACAGGTAAACTCATCACATAGAAAGGCAGCAGCTTGCACCACTCTCCTTTTTCAAGTTGGGAATTTGATGCCATTACCAAAAAAGTTTATAAAGGCTCATCAGGAGCTTTCTATCAAAAGCATTTTTTGATTTAGCATGACTGTGGGTAAATGATAGGAGATGTAGTTCCACCATAGAGAGGATCCTCAGGTCCTCAGCCCTCCATATGTGCTCAGGAGGCTGACAAGGACCACCAGAGGCAAATGAGAGGGAGCAAAGTAGGTTGCTACCTAATTGGTATTCCTTCCCCAGGATTTTTGGCTATGAGGTAGCAAAGCCTGAAGTCTAACGTCACAGGGGAAAATGGGAGCAAAGAGGACGTAAACTCACACCCCTACAGTCTGCATCTTCAGGGACAGGTACGTGCTATAGATCGCAGCTTGAAGCAAAAGCATCTCGATGTTTCCAAATTGGATGGTGTTTTTTGAACAATTTGTTCAGATTTTTATGTGCAGTCATGTGAATATTCCAGCCTGCATCAGGACAAAGCAACAAATGTTGAAGAACTCATTTTTCCCCTGGGATGAAAAACCTAATTTCTACTTGGCTGTAGAAAATAAACAATCCACAGTAGCTTAGAGGCTTAATTAAAAGCAGACTATACCTGTGGTAAGAACTGGCAAACATCGACTTTCTAATGGCTTATGTGAGCAATCAAAAAAACCCCACCAAAACCGACTTGACTTTGCAGTATAAGGAGAAATGCAATTCTGAAGAGCAGCCGAGCTATGGGGCCCTGACCTTCACTGATGGTACCCTTGGAGCTAAGCAAGACTAGGGCAAGCACTTAAGTGATGCCCAGGATAGAAAATATTACCTTAACGAGACGCATTTTATAGAGCTGTGTGTTTTTACTGCCAGGCCACGATTAAGACCTAATGAAAAACAGAAAGAGAAGTGCTTTTTGAGATGGTGGAAACAAAATTTATTACCACCACTGGTTGAACGGCAAACGGATGTAAGCTGGTTTCCCAGCACTTGCTGTGCAGACTGGGAGTTGCTATGAAGCGGTGCAGCTGGCCACCTTGTGGAAAACGCAGCAACACTCAGCAGAGATTACAGGGGCAGGACTGTAAAGAAATTATACTAAAAACTGCAGAGTTTAATTTTATTTTAAAGGATTGCTTACTGTGAACCTTCTAAGAAAGACCCTCGCTTGCTGGAAAGGCTGGCTCACAAGCAAATAGAAAGCCACCATCGCAGAGCTGAATAGGATTCAGCTGTCCTCAATACACATTCCAATAAGAAGAAATAACTAATAGCCTTGAACAAGAGATCAGATGAACAGAGAACAGTTCCTATCAAACACTGATCCTTGTCACTGCTCTAAAACACACTCTTAAGACCCAATCCCACTTGTCTGAATCGTTTCTAAATGGGCCCTTTTTTAAAAAATAAGTCCCTTTTTGCTGTGCTGAATCTCCCTCCTAGGAAGAGCCACATTTCATGTTAATAGCAGTGCTGCAGCCAGCAGACCCCCTGCAAGCCTCAAGCTCGTCGCTGCTGCATACACTGGCTTGCGATGAACTTCATTCCACACTAATTCATTACTAGGGAGAAGATGCAATAACAAATTCTTCCAGTCTTGCTGAATTGTTCATCTGTTAGTCAAATAAACAGAGGAGAAAGCTGGTTAATTTGGTAACAGGAAGGCTTTCTCACTGAAACATCACAGGCAATAAATAACCATTCAGTGGGTTTTCATTTGTTCTCTTGATTATTCCATGTCAGTAACAAAAAGAAATCATCTGGTGTTATGTTTAAATGAAGAAAAAAAATATATATTGTCATTTGTACCAAAGTCATAGGGGGGAAACCTAAGATGTTTGCAAAGAAAGATTATAATGGAAAGTAAACCACACACAATTTATAACAGACTTTAATCCTTTTTCTTCTTTCTCTCAGACAAGCTCATTACAGAAGGAGAACTGAATTTCTGCAGTAGCTGCCTTCACTCACAGGCCTCTGATGAGCAATCAGCACTGTGCACTCAAGCATGAACTTTATATGTGTACAGAAATTCGCAGTTCAACAAATTCCCCAGATCAACCTGGAGATGGAATAACAACAGAATTAGATGTGTTATTACAGATAGTGACCCAACACCTTCATTCTTCGTCTTTCATTTACCTTTCCCTTTGCCTGCATCCAGAATGACAAGCTGAGTCTGCCTTCGCTCAGTCACTTCTGTGATGAAGTGTTTGATGAAATTTCTGCAGGCCAAAAATACTATTGCTTTCTTTTTAATTTTGATATAGTTTTTCTTATGTTGCAATTCCAATAGAAGCCACATATAGATGGAAGAGATAAATGAAAATGTCACGTTGCACGGGCTTTGAATTAAAATAAAGTTCCTACGTCCCTGTTTTTTGAAGTAGGAAATCACGTGAAAGATCCTGAGTGTCTTCTGCTTTTCCAAAAGGAATCAAAACCAGCAAATTTCTCCTCCAAACATACCTCCTCCCCACAAGCCTGCCGCCATGTCCTTGGGTCATCATGGTCTCCAACAGCAGCTCCAGCTCCTCTGCATTGCACGAGTCGCAGTTATGGGCATCTCCATGACACCAACAACGGGGAGCCAAAACGCCAGTGTCTGTGGGCTGACCCAGCACCTGCAGCCAGCGCAGAAGACAACATATCGATTCCTGTCAGGGTGGGCAGCAGTCTGCTGGGGCAGGCAGATATTGCTATTACATTGCAAGGATTTATTAGGTCCAGCATTTTTAACATATCTTGGCTTCTCTTCTTCAATCTAGTCTGCGATGCTTGCAAAAGCACTAACTTCTTTCCATAGCACTGGGGAGAAGGACACCAATGCTCTTAGGGTTGTGGAAAGTGAGCTTTAAATCCATAGGAGCCTTTTTTACAAGATCCATTCATTTAATATACAGTAAAGTATATTATACATATGTATATATTCGGAGGGAAGGTAAGGAAAGGGTGGCAGTCTCAATTTTGGATTTACTAAAAGCTTCAAGAATCTCTCCTGCAGAACATGGACTCAGGAGAAGGCCTTGCATTAGTGAGGCATTGCTGGGCCACGAGGACACCAGAGGGTTTTTCAGGAACGTGCTGCCCAACTCCCAGCTTTGCAGAGCCTGTTTTCTAGAGCGGGACACCCCACTACGCATCACACGCTGCCAACAGGCTGCCAGCACTACGTCTTCATGAACAAGTGAAATTTACCCACAGGTAAAGGGAGGAAGGCCAGGAAAAACATAAAATCAACATCTAGCTTTTTTTTTTTTCTCTTTCGCACCATTTATTTCAGCTGGAACCAGTGGCAGACAGACCGTAAAACCAGGTGCTGGGACAAGAGTATTTCCAGTTGTGCCTCCTGCCACGCAAAGGCCGCTGCAGCAGCTGTAAGCACCTGCCTCCTGCCTCTGAAGTTAGAGTTTTCTTACTTGTTGGGTGACCCAGGAAATACGAAGATCCCCATTTTGCCGACTGCAGAAGTAAAAAGAGTTTGGCCTTGAATAGCAGCTGGTATTTTTATATTGCAGTTCAAACTTTTTTCTCAACAAGCAATGAGAGGGTTTTTAGATTTCAGGTGCCTCATAAAAATACTCATAGTAACTTTACTTTAATAAGCCCCATCTGTCATATCTGGGACTTCAGACTTCTCTCACCTCATGCAAGTCTTAAGCCAAAGTAAGATCAGCGACACCAGCAGCACAGAGTCTGTCATTTCTCTTTTTTTTTTTGTTACCTTAACTCTTCCCCCTCCCTCTCCACACTTGGGTAATACTTCTAAGATTTTTGGTCACAAAAATCTCTTCATGTAATACATATTCCATTAAACAAGAGTTTTTGGAGCCGCATCCTTGATGTACAAGCATAGTAAGAATGAGTTTGTAATGCACCCAGTTTGCAGGGACACGGCACTGCAGGGTGCACCCATCTCTGGGTCAGACCTACATTCGTGTCCCACTTGCTGCTGGCCAAGGGCCGATGGCTGCCGCTTGCCTGTGCCAACCACAGCTCACTGGTAGGGCATCTTGGCATCCGGTAGCATCTGTGCCCACACAGGCCTGCCAGCCGGGTGGGAGCACCTTTCCAAATGCTGGAGGACATCACAAGTCCTGCTGGCATCAGCAACCAAAACCACTCTGAGCAATGACTCATACGGGTAAGAAACATGTTTACTTTATTCATTAAATGGATAAATACATCATCATATTCTGAAACAGTCCCTAAAAGACTTAAGGGAAATGGGTGTGTGTCTGGACAGCACCAGCTTCTCCTACTGGTGCTGTTCGAAGGCTCCTCTCTTGCTTTTGCCCCAGCCCCCTCCATGCCCTCATCCTCCATGCCCTCCTCCACAGTCATGGGCTCTGTGGGGCTCACCAGGCACTTCTCATGCCAACATTAGTGATGCCTTTCATTCATTTAAAGTCCCCTAGCAAAGACCTATGTCTTGACAGGCAGAGAGGTGTCCTGTGGTGAGTGCTGGGGTTTTCTCCCTGTCTGTTCCCCTTTCAAGCCCTGCAGTTGAGGTCTCCTTCAGCCCCCACTTAAGGTCCTCCAATTAGCTTCCTAATTCAAAGCTACTGGTTCACAAGCACAGCATCACCTCTGCAGTTCTTCAGTGCCAAGGGTGATGGTACATGGAGTCCCACCAGTCAGCTTTATGGCTGGCAGGACTTGAGTATCCAAAAAGTTTAGGAATCAGATTAACACCAGAGGTTTCCCTTCCCTGGTACTACTACAGTGGGGCCAGATTCCTCAGAGAGCACATTTGATGTCGCAGCAGTGATGGAAAATATCCCTGAAGGTATTTTAATTAGTTCAAGCTGGCTTATTCTACCACAGGGGATCACAAAGGTCCAATAGCTTTATCACCACAGAGCTCTGAGCTGATGTGTCTGATAGCAGCCTGCATCAAATCTGATTGCCATTAAATCATTAGCAGCCCACAAAACTGAAAATAAATCAGGCTATTATTCACCAGACTTTGGCCATTTCCTAATCTCATGAAACACATAAAAATAACTATGCTAATGACCCTGTTATGAATCTGGTTTTCTTGCTTATCATTACCATTTTAAAGTGGCTTAAATGGACTAGTAATCACCATAGCAACAAAGCAGCAGTCAGAAGGACTACTATCAAGAGAATTTGTTGTCTTAAAAGGCAATGTGGGTTTTTTACATCTTTTTAGTGAAACCTGGGGTTTCTTCTGATTTTGAAACCGGTAACAGACAAGAAAGAAATAGGAAGAAAATAAGAACATTCTCATGAAAGCTCTATATATCCTCAAATCTACACTTCTTATTTATTGATGCAAAGTTTAAGGGTCATAAATAGAGAAGCAAGTAGGAATTAGTACATTAGGAAGAATCTAAGCACGCATTGGGGTAAATAATGCATTCCAGTAGAAAAAAGGCAATGTTGCACCTAGGAAAGCAAATAACCAAGGTCTGGAAGAAAACCACAGTGTCTTGCTGTTCCTCAGGGTTCAGGGTTTTGTTTAGAATGGCTTTTCCTGCTTCTGCCTCCTCCTTCCATTGATAAACACTCACAGACCCTTAAAATGACTTGCCATGGTATACATTACAGTCTAACGTCGCTATTTCAGTTGTTCCTTAGATACTGGCAAACACAGCTAATTACATTAGAAGTGAGATATAAATTTTTCTTAAAAGTGTGTGCTACTGCCTGGCTTAAAAAGTATAGATCTGTCTACAAGAAATAACAACATTGAAATAGCTATTGTTGTTATTGCCTCTTTTCTACCTTTTCCTGTTTCTGGGAGACTTGATAGGTCACAAGAGGCAGCCAATTGATTCAAAACTGTTTAAAAACCTCTCTCTCTTTTATTTTTTAAATATTGAATCATATCAGCACCTACACCCGACAAACTCTCTGGATAAAAACCCCTCCTGGGAAAACTGAGCCAGCTGCAGCTGAGGTCGGGGTGCTGGGATGTTCCTGTGCCGGGGGCCCTTCACGTGGCAGCAGGGCTGGAGGCTCTGGGTGCTGGGCTGAGAAGCCAGGGGGAAGCCAGAGGCCAGTCTCTTGTTGGCCAGATCCTACTCCCTGCTTACATTATCTTGCCCAGCCACCAACCACAGCAGGGCTCTGGGCTTCCCAAAAAGAAAGATAGCCTTTCCTCCCCAAAATACCTGGCAGCAGGTGTTCTATTTAGGCACTAAATTGGCAAAATAGCCAGCAGGCACAGGCAAGACGCCTGCCTGCCTGCAGGCATCGCTTGGCAGCCGTAGAGGGCAGGGTTTTGCGGCGCGCAGTCCCTTCTGAGCCTATAAAAAGGCGGTGGTGAACATTTTCTGCTCTGGAGGGGCTAACACAACAGACATTGCACCCTCAAAGGCAAAGACCTTTTCCAGCTATTTCCAGTCTGTTCACCTTGCTGGAGCCTGAGGAAGCTGCACACGTCCTGCCAGAGTCGAGGCCTCTCCATCCCTCCCCACCCTGCCTCCATCTGCCAGGCTTCTGCATCAGGAGGTGCAAGAAATTATATTACTTCAGTCTTCAGCCTCCACCTTGGTACAAAAGCATCTCAGTATTAGAGAGCACCTGGATTAACCGCGTCGCTTTTCTTCTTGGAACACACAAACACAGTTTTCTTCTTATAAGGGGCTTGGGTGCATGTCAAAAACTTGCATCCTGATGCCACTGTAATCACTGGGTATGGAGACCTTTCCCAAGACCTGCATGTTGATCTGTAGCCAAACACTATTTTCACCTCACTGCTGCCGGGCGTGTAGAAACTGCTGATGAGCAGCTCTAAAGCAGTACGCTTCCTTCAAGTTTCTTTCCTTCATTATTAAATACCACTAGACAGACCCAGCTCCAGGTTGTACCCAGCTGTGCCCAGGGCCTGAGGAGGGCATGGGTCATCTTTATCAGTGAGCTGAAGGCAGCGGAACACGCCAAGTGAGAGCTCACAGGAAAGGACATTGGTTAAAATACCCACTCCAGAGGTCTGAGACATGGCCAGCTGAGCAATGCTGTGGGTGATGGAGACTTCCAGCACCAGCACAGCACAGCAATCCTTGTACCCCATGGGGACGAGCGGCTCTTCCCCATCCTTTGCAGAGGAGCACATCACTCTCACAGCTCCACAGGCTCCTGCACGTCACCCACTGCAGCAGCCGACAGCCAAGAGCTAGTGTCACAGAATCACACAGGGTTGGAAGGGACCTCTGGAGACCATCTAGTCCAAACCCCCTGCAAAAGCAGCTCCGCCTAGAGCAGGTTGCACAGGAACTTGTCCGGGTGGGTTTTGAATGTCTCCAGAGAAGGACACTCCACCACCCCCCTGGGCAGCCTATTCCAGTGCTCTGCCACCCTCAAAGTAAAGAAGTTCCTCCTCATGTTTAGGTGGAACTTCTTATATTCAAGTTTGTGCCCATTTCCTCTTGTCCTGTCACTGGGCACCAGAGAAAAAAGACCGGACCCATCCTCTTGACACCCTCCCTCTAAGTATTTCTAAGCATTGATCAGATCCCCCCTCAGTCTTCTCTTCTCCAGACTAAAAAGACCCAAGTCCCTCAGCCTCACCTCATAAGGGAGATGCTCCAGGCCCCTAATCATCTTTGTAGTCCTAATGTAGCCCTAGTGTCAAAGCTGCCTGCTGCTCATTAAAAACATATAAAAAATTAGATAGATTACAATGTAGCTCTTCCTAAAGAGGGTGTCGAACCCAACATCTCTTAAACGCTCTTCAACTTCATGCCCTGCAAGGGCATCCCTGTAAATTGGCTCAGTGTCTCGTTCATCAGCTGTTTTTCGGCAACAAATTACCAGAAGGAAAGGGTTTTTAGGTCACCTCAGCCGCATCGACAGCAAAAGGAAAGGATGACCAAATGTCCCCTGGCCCAGCACAGCGCAGTCCCCTGGCTCTGCTGGTGGTGCTCCTCCTCTGCAGACCCGGCCTCCCAAAAGGAGCGACGAGGTAGCTCCTGCACTTCAGGAACTGCACCAAACCGTGTAACACCAGACAGGAACAGTCGCCCTAACAAAAGGGGATAAACGCCACAGGACAGGTGAGACTCCTCTGCATCGGCGTCCCTCTCTCCTCATCATGGCTGCTCTCGGCTTTGGCACAAGGTGCAGTGCGAGCTGCACAGTCCATCCCACACAGAGCTGGCTGATTTAAAACATAACGGACAAGATAAAAAGTGGAACCACAGGGTGGAAACGGAGGTAACAGCCTAAAGAAGAACTGCTTTGCTAAGAGAAAAGTTCAGGTTTTGACTGGAACCTTTCTGGTTGTAGCCACCAGAGAGAGGAGCAGGACCCCTTCCATCCACCTCAGCCCACCCAGCAGTGCCTCGGGGATGGCACTAGCCCAACAGGCCAGAAGCACAACGCCCAGGCGCTTCTGTCACTTGTCCCAGCTGGGACAAGCTCAAGTGTGAGGGGGTGACAACTCTCCTGGCCAAGAGCAGAATGAAGCAGTGACTTGTACCCAGCCAGGAGCTGCAGAGGGACAGCACCTTGCTCCAACCACTCTCTGTGCTGGGGGGACATGAGGAGAGCGCTGCATTTCCCGGGGGATGCTGCAATAAATGAGATAAAAACATTTCTGCCAGTTATTCTCCCCACCCCTTTCTGCTAGAGGAGGCACCACAGCTTTCTTCTGCCAAAGACTCATTCCAGACCCAACCCTCCAGAACCCAAATTTCCCAGCAAATTTAACCAAAAAGCGATTAACTAGCTAAAGCAGGCAGGAGCACTCCCAGCATCGGAAAGTTCGAGGTGATACCAGAGTTGTCTCCCAGTGACAGGAGCACCTGACTGGTGCCACCAGCTCCTGAGCCACACGGTGGCCCTTGGTCCCTGTGGGAGCATGGGTCAACTGGAGGCAGCTGTGGGGACAGAGATGGGGAGAGCTGCAGGAGCACGACGGCCGGGCACACGGACGAAGGAGCTGGAAAAAACCTTCATGCATACTGGGTGCTGAAAGGTAAGTTTTTGGCCCATTTGTCAGTGCACACAGCTACGTGCCCACAGGCAAAGATGCAGAAAGGAAAAGGTTAAAAACTGGAGAGTAACATGGGTTAAAAAACAAATACCACAACCAATAAATCCATTTTTATTTCAATTTAACAACATCCAAGATCCTTACTTGTGATTTTTAGGAGAACACACTGCCCTGTGGATGACAAATCTTTTGCTCCTCCAGCATGGATGCTCCGAGAGCGCAGTCCCCACCTGTCTCAGCTTCCCAGAGGGACCAGCCGGACCCAGCACAGTGCTGGTCCCTGCACCGGTGCTCCCGAGACAACATTCCCAAATGGAAAGCACCCACGACCTCTCCTGGCCCCACTCCCTGGCTCCCCTCCAACCATCTCCACTCTGATTGCAACGGTCCCAAAAAATAGATGAGCAGCTACCACCCCCTCCTTCCTCACCACCTTTTTGCCAGTTCCAGCTGAAGCTTTGAGACAAGGAGCACAGGAAAAGTCAGTGCTTGGAGGAATGGGATTTAGCAGATTAAATATAGCTCGAACAGCAGCATACCGGCTCTGTAAATATTCGCACAATCAGGTTTTGTGCAGTTAATTGCACACATAGACACTAGTTTTAGCTCAGTTTCTTTGCGTTATTCTTTAATATTATAAACTCAGGAACAGCCTTCAGTGTGTATCCAATTAATATTCAAAAGTTACCTCTGAAATCTGATGAACATTGCAAAATCGGATAGGGGAACGGAGAGGCAATTGTATGTATCATCTCTGTTACAGACACTAAAAACATACCTGCAGCTGCAGATCCCAGGGCAGCTAAGCCAGCCCGTAACAGCTTGCTGTGCTGGAAAGGGAGACATACACTGCTCTTCTCAATGCTCTCGGGTCATCTGCGGGGCTTCTGCCCTTTTAGGCCCTTTAGGAAGGTCTAGTGAGCCCTAGCACTGGCATAAGGTAGGTGGCAGGAGGCAGGGAGCTCTTAGTTTGGTGTGAAACCATTGTCAGCTTAAAATACTGGCTTAAGCAGAGGCTTTTCATGAATTTGTTTACGCAGTTGGACCTGGAGCCTGGCAGGGCTCCTGCCATCTACAAGTAAGGAGAAAGCTATATGGTACACAGTAACTCTTCACTAAGCAGTCCAGCTTGTCAAGAATATAAAACAATAAACTTACTCAAACAGGAGAAATAAATTTTAAGCATGGGTTAGTAGAGCAGTAAGTCCAAGATGTTTGCTAAGGTCCTATATTATTATTTTTTTTTTCGGTGTATTTATTTTCCCCAAAAGCCACCAGATACAAGTGATACCCACCTTGCATGAAGACCACGGTGGTCATATTTGAAATGGCTGTTAGGGCAATACAATAAATCCACATTCTTCACATTCTTTATAAACTTTTTCCTGCATTTAAAATCAGAGTCTCAACATATTTACGTGTCTTTGAAGACAGCATCTCCCCTCCTTTTCCAAAAGCTGTTCTGAACTCTGCTCAGTCACAGATGGTGGGGGCAGCACCCACAGCCATCCCAAGTCCAGTTTTGGACTCACAGCTGCCAGTCCCCCACATCCCATCTGTCCTCCCTTCCAACAGTCACCATTTCAGTCCTGCATCACCCAGACCAACTCCTGGGCTTAAATCCCCTGCACTGTGCTTTACTTTTCTTGGAAGGTGCCCAGAGCCCCTTGTCTTACAGAAGGATTTGAGCACAGAGACAGCCACCGCCACTCCATGAACTATGCAGTCAGGGCTGCTCATTTTGGGAAGTTGTAGGGGCCTACACACCATGAGAAACACAAAGCTCCATCTGTGAGCAGGAAGATGGCTTTCTGAGGTATCATCCCTGCCAGGTGAGCACTGTTGAGCAGTGATGGTGCCCTGTGTCGCTCTGGAAACTTTCCTAGAGCATGTCCACTAACCAACAGCATTCACACATTTCCTGCAGGCATCCAAAACGTGAGGTATTGCGACAAAAACACATCTGAATCCAGGAAAGCCCAGCATTAATACACTAAACCCTACCCCCCAAGAATAAAGAAAGGTAAATACTACTGTTATATATATACACTCTATGAAGAAATGTCCATCTGATCATTTACCTCCAACCTTTTTTGCAAAGAGTTTCTTTTGTTTCCAAATGCTTCACAGACAGCATCTCTGCAAATGTATAGACTTGCATGATATTTTTGGGGATTATTTGGTTTAGAAACAGCTCATGTGAATCTTATTCCTAATTCTTGTTGTGTGGCTGGTTAACATTTGGCTGTGGCTAACGATGTTTCTGGTCAGAGGAGACGATTTTTCAGAACATAAAAATAACAGTGGATATAGTTATTTGATTTACAGGCTTCATACTAGGAGCACTCCTTCCCAAATAATTATCTGACCTAAGAAAGCAGGGAGAGGACTTTCAGAAGTTCTTACTGACTTAGCTGTGAGAGGTTAAAACCTCACCTCTGTGCTCAAGAGCAGCATGGAGACGCCTGAGCAAACACTGGCTTCGGTTCAGTCCTTCCCAAACACCATCTTCCAGCAGCAGCTACTTCATTTATTCCTCTACAAACACGGTTTGTTTGACGTAGGCTTGCACCAGTCAGAAAACTGGCTTTGTCAAAAAGAGATTGTCTGCTTTGAAGAGCTCGCTCGGTGGTTCCAAGCAGCATCCTCCCCCTTCAGTTGTGCAGGTCATCAGTAGCACTGATGTGACACATCAGTGTGAGAAAATGGAAGCCACCAAGTAATCCAAGCCAGCAGAGATAGCAATTTAGCTCCAATTTACACAAAATGAAAGACGTAACAGGTGGAGGCAGCTTTAGTGAACTTGTGACACGTTCATCTGCACATGGTCAGTCAGTATTTCTAAACAACGAGGACTAAAAGGATGAGGTTGTTTTTGTCAGAGGAACACAACTGGAACGAGAAGCAGAAAATCCCAAGTAAGAGGAAAGAAAGGAAAAGCTCTCAATTCAAAACTTGAGCGGTCACAGAGAAAACCAGAAATTTGGGCAATTTAGGAATGAAAAAAAGAGCAACCTCTCTCAGACATAATTCAGCTTGAACTTTCAGCTAGACTGTGAGGTAAAAGCCAGCCACAAATCACTACCGGAAGCGTGGATGAAGAGAAATTTCTGGTCTAGGCATGCACGTACTAGTAGGATTTTATCCATCGGCATGAGATCATCCAGTGATGAAGTAAAAAGCAGGGGGCAAAGAAAAGGGAATGCAGTAGGCCAAATGGGCCAGGTGGTTTTGGAGGAAGGTTTGTATACGCATATGAGAAGAAGCAAGAAAAAAAAAAATCATAAAGGAAAAGAAATACAGAGAATTAGGCGAGGGTGAAGCATAAGGTGGAAGCTATAGAATAAAGAAATCTGGTATTTAATAGAAAAGCATAGTGAAATGGATTGAAGTGAAGATTGAAGGAACTCATTCTCCACATACAACTATCTTCCATGGAAATTGCCAAAGATGGAGTTTCAGCAGAGGACGCAGAGGATTTTGCCTAGTTCACATCTGAAATAGGCTGTGAAGCTCACAAAGTAGAGGAGCCAGCTATTTCAGCGCAGAAACAGGTATTTATCTTCCCCTCATCTTCCCTCTTGGTCTCCCAACCAAATCCAACCTGGCCAAATACAGCATCAGTTCAGGCTAAATATCAACGACATGTTCACAACAACGACCTCCCTGAGGCACTGCATTAAGCCCACTCAACTCCTAGAGCCATCCACAGCCCAGCGAGGACACTGTTGCTGCCAAGGACGGTTCCCTTTGCAATTCCCTGACTTCTTGAACACAGAAAAGGAATCCCTCACATCTTTACTATTTTTTACTCATGATACAGGAAAAATATCTGAAGGTCCGGGATGAGCTCATAATTCATGGGTAAAACATTTAGCTTATCCCAAAACTGTCTAAGCAGAGGACTTTAGTGAATCCAGGGATTCAGTAGAGGAACTCAGACTTTAAGATTGTTTAAAAGCAACAGCAAAGAACCCCTTCCGCTTCTCCAAGCTGAATGCTGTAACTGTCCCCTACCACTAACGCAGACACTGCACAAGGCCACACTTTTATCTGCTCGTCTGTGTTAAGCCTGCGAGTGCTGGTGACACCCTGCAGACTGCCAGCCTGTCTCCTTTGCTTGCACAGGCGTGACAGTTACACGGGAGAGAGGGCAAACAGCTCATTCTATTCAGTTTATTACTTTCATGCGCTGCTCAAGTGAGCTTGAGAAAGCAAGTGCCCCTTTCAGGACCGCTGTCCCCTCCTCCTCCCGAGCACCATACCGTCTATGGCCAAAATGAGACCTCCGGGCTCCACAGCCTGCTGCCACAAGGCTTCAAAGCAGGTGGGGTTGGATCCGATCTCTGTGTGTACTGCTGCAGAGGCAACCCATCTTGTACAAGTATTTATTGAAAAATGCATAAAAGCATTACAAGAGGGAAGTTAAGTATTGTCAGAACACGTAAAATACCAGCTTAAAAGCACCACTGCATCACCAGATGCGTTGTTGCCATCATGAGAAAAGGAAATGAATGGAGCAGCACACATTCACGACCGGAGGATCCGTCCCAGACTGATCCATTTCAGCTGAGCAAAACACAGAAAGGAGTATTGTAGAGGCAAACAAACAGGTCTGGATCAGATGACCAGGCAGCTCACTCCCGGTATTATGTTCCTCGTCGCAGACAAAGGCCCCGGTACCCAGTGCCCGCCAGCGCTGTGCAGCGAGCCTCCCTGGCACGGAGCAGGGACAAAGCCGCCCTGCCAGCTGCCCCCTGCGGGGTTACGGGTTACACAGAGGCACAGCCAAAAGCTCAGCAATTAGGTATGCTTTGGCGTGACCGACCAGCTGAAGTGACCTCGGAAGAACAGCCATACCTGGATGTGAAGTGCTTCTGCTGAGGCACACCTCCTACAGACCTCTGGGGTGGAAGAGGGCTTATCCTTACCTCCCGTGCCCACCTCCAGCACAGTCTGCAGCTATTTGTTCCGCGGAGGAGCTCTGGAGATAGGACTTTGTACTCCTACGAACAGTCCCGTGTCACCCACGCCCTCCTGCAGCGGCAGCACCTCAGAAATCACCGGTTGCTTTTTCATCCCTGAAATTAACCTTAATGATCACAAAGTGACGGGTGTACTTACAGACAGAGATCTGACCAAAAACATACATACGCTCTCCAATACTTTAACAGGATTATTTAGAATAAAAGCATGTTCCTTCAAAAACAGTGAGAAACAAAACCCACCTGCCTCCCCCCCACTGGTGGACTCGAGGCGGGGACGAATCTGGTCCAATAAGCACTAACGCACCCCGTTTCAAGAAATCTGGCACATTTTTGAAAGATAAGTTATTAAAGTTTGTGAAAAGTGTTAGCACAAAGCATTTTTAGGTTTATTTAAATAAAAATTATAATTTATACAAGACTTTTTAAACAAACAAGATTTTCTTAAAAAATGTACAGGGCAAATCATTTCATTATTTCAATTCTTCATACAGTATAAGTCTTTTGTCAAACAAAAGTTACACTGATAATGAATTATTTACAACTTCAAAATATAGACTCAAACTTCAGACATAAAAATTTTAACATCCATTATATTTCAATGATTAGTAGAAATTAAACATCTGCCAAAATGTACAGAATTCAATAAAAACTACCAGTGTTTTTAATACAAGTTTAAGTAGCCAAAAAAAAGTACATCCTTTCATCTCTTCACGTCTGGGTAAAATCTCTTTGTCTGCAGGAAACAAGGGTTGGGATTTGCTGCTGGCGTCCTGTGTGATGTCGCTACCAATAAATAGCTTGTTTCATTCAATCTTGCCTCACAAAAGCTACAGTGCATGGAAAGGCATGATTTCATATTTCAGCTTTATTTTTCCTTTTGAATTTAAACGGTCACCGGTAAAGAATTAAAGCAGTCAGTTTTCATCTCCCTTTTTTTTTTTTTCCTCTTAAAAAGGGACTCAAACTAACCAACGCACTTCTAAAGAAGTTAAATCCGATTACATGTGAATGATCCAGCAATGAACCACAGACATCAACAGAATTGCAAATATAAACAGCAAACAGACAGACAGAATGACAAGAACATCACTTTCTGCTATTAGAAAGCAGCACTTTACATTAAGTGGTACGAGCCAGCCTGTTAGTGAAGTAGGACAGGCGACACTGCAACACTACCTAAGCTGATGGGAATTCAAGGTGAACTTCAGTGTAATGACACAAGTCAAGTAGATATTGACGCCCTGTCCGTCCCCTGCCGTGAGGGTGCAGCAGGAGGACACGCACAGGAGACCCTGCGAGCAAACACACCGGGGTTTTCTCCTCGTGTCTGGTGTCACCTACACCACAGGAGCAGTCAAATGTGGCCGGAACCCGGGCAACCCAATGTAAAGTGCACTTTGCAAAGTATGTACACAGATGTTTGTCAGTTATATTACAACTCTATTTTTTTAAAAAAGAGAATCCAGTCTGTTTTCTATATATTAGAATGAAACAATGTTGCATTGCAGTTTGCACTAGGTTTACTGCTTTAAGAATTGCTAATTTTTACGTTCACACTCTTAAAAGTGCGGATTTATTTCAAATGCCAAGACATTAGATTTCATAAGAAGTTTCTAATTTGTTTGTCCAGGAAAAGAATATTTTAAGAGCATATTGTACGCATGAGGCATTCCAGTCTGGGAAAAGGGTAATTATTTCTTTTCTTCCTCTCCGAAGGTACGGTTAATGGTCCTGGCACCATCAGCATAGGACCTATAGCTCCTCCAGGATCCAGAATCTAGGACAACCCTATATACTAGGGCCAACCAGTGAAGGGTGGGAGGGGGAGGAGGTAATAAGTGCAAGTCAACTGATTTCCTACTGAAACTGCTGTCATGATCAGAGTGAAGGTATAAATTACACTTGAAAAATGATACAAAAATAAGAAAAAGAGCATGCTCTTTGTAAAAAATATAGTTTTGTGTTTCTTCAAAAAAAAGGATAACCTTAAACACATCCAAGTGATTTTTTTTTTCTTAAGACAAAATGAATGAATCTGATTAAGATTTATATAACATTAAGAGAGATTAATGCCTATTTCTTAGCCACACTAACTATTCAAGGAAGCTTCTGGAAAGCCAAATGATAATACACCGCAATTACAAAAGGAGATTAATTGATTTTAAAGTAGGTTTGATGAGAAAAAATTAAGATCAAGGATTTTAATGCAAGCATAAAACCTGCATGTGTGAAGAAACTGTAAACTGTCAAGCTACATACATCTTAGGTGGTGGCAAAATGGATTTCCCACCAGCTTCACTTACATTTTAAGTTTTCAGGCCCCAAGCTACACCAGCCTAAGGAGGTGTTAGAAACGCACCCCTTTGCAGGTCACGTAAAGACATGTTCAAGTGCTACTCTAAAGGGAGAACTCAAAAATAGCACTTCAGCCATTATGATGGATTCTCCCCCATTCTTGTTCACTTTTCCACTCAGGGCATAGAGTTTTACCCCATCAGTGTTTCACTTTACAATACCCAACAAAATCATGGTATTCAACAGTGCTTCTTCATATCAAATTCGTATCATACCTCTTCTCGGCCAGACTGAAATAAGGTTTGTACAGTTTTACTGCCACCTTCATCACCACTGCTTTTGTTGAGAGATAGTTTTTAATTAAACTGTGCTAAGAGTTAAACACCTTTTGGTGTTTGTCTCCCCTCTCCCTCCTTCATTTTACCCCTTCACTTATAAATAAAGAAAATTCCTATTAAAAAAAAAAAAGAGAGAAAAAAAATCCATGAAATTACCTCCCATTTTTACATAAGGATTTGCATCTCCATTGCATTTTGGGGGGACATTCATATAATGTCTGGAGACATCCATACTACTCAACTCAAAAGACCCAGCAAAGGAAAAGACATATTGGAAGGCTTGGCATAACTCCTACTGTGCTTTCATGAAAATGCAAATAAAGTTCTAAACCTCTCAGACGGGTGCTATTATATAGAGTATAAAAGCTTTCTAATATTAAAGACAAAGGTCAATATGTGCTTTGCTGCTAAAAAGGCCTGAGAGAGTTTAGAGAAGGAGCACAGCCTTCCTGTTTTACCTGGCAGTTGGGTTTAATTGTTACTAAAATTTAATTTTGCAAGGGGAAAGACAGCAATATACCAATGCCCCTCAGATTATGCTTTGAAAAGGAACTAGTGCTTTTAGCTGCTATATTGTAGTGTTAATTTTATTACAAGGTAACTCCAGACAAAAGCCAATTAAAAAAAAAGAAGTAAATCATGTCTCAGTTTAATTATTCCCACCTCCCCCAACACAAAACGCCTGCAAGTCTTTAATGCATTAACATACAAACACTTTGTACATACATGTACAGTAGTTGAGCCCTTCTATGACAAGTATCTACAGAAATACAAATATACGATGCCTAACATTTTAGGAACATTTTGGTGCCCTCTTTTATAAAAAGTATCTGCCTGCCTTCCTTCCTCTTACTTTGGTTAATTAGGAAAGGAAGATATAGTTACAAACTTTCTCCTCCAATTCACTGTACAAGCAATTTAAATGTTTATGCAGGAAAAATCGAACCTAACCAAACCGGTAAAATACCCTTCTGCAATGCAAGAATTAGCAAGAAGGAGTTATTTTAAATGCAGTTATAAATATGGAAATACTAAAATGATAATACTTCCTTGGTGTTGCTTATCAGTTTTAATAAAGAACCTAATTAAAAACTCTGAGCTGAAGAAAGAGACTTCAGGCTGCTGCAGTCATCATTCTCTCATCTCAGGGAAAAAAGAACTAAGATAAAGGGACAAATGTATCCCTCATGATATCAGTAGAATTAAAGGGATCAGTCTGTTTCACTTCATTATTTAGTCAGTTCTCCAAGTACCTTCCCAGCTTTTAATGTCAGTAAATAAACATTAAAAGTGCTTAATGTGCAAGGCTAATAGTGATGATAGCACTTTCACTGTTTTGTTTCATTTTTTCTTTTTTTTTTTTACAAAAACCTTAAAAACAAACATGAAGGCATATATAAAATACACTTGATTTATGTAACAGATAGAATATAAACCACCAGACAAGAAAAATTATTGCAAAATAGATGAGGATGTTCATTTTTTTCACTACCAAATCGTAAAATAAGAAAGTTGCCTTTAGATCTTCTAAGATAAGATACTAGCTCTCACTGCTCGATGATGCAGAGGTTATTTTCATATATTGGTTGAATATTGTCTCAAAAGCTTCATCTCTGTGTACCATGGCACCAAACACCAAAGGCTAAATGACAGAGAAAAAGAACATGTCAGTCTGGAAAAGAAAAATCTTCCTCTATGTATAGTTTTGGCCAAATCAATAGGAACAGGAGATGAACTGTATTCAAAGTGCATTAATAAAGACACAAGAATTTTTTTCTCTACTAAATCCTTGGATATATGGCGGAGTTTCTAAGATTTTTTTCACTTCTCTGTCTTCCTCTTAAAACAAACGTGGCATAAAATCCATCAGCACGGAGTATTAGCAATGGAGAACACTTCAACTCTCTTCCCTCTCCATCATGCATGATGTGCATGACATTTTCCTGACTGACCTCTGCCTTCATTAAAGATTTCTAAAAATCTTTTTCAGTGCCCCTGCTTCAGCTCATAGAATGTTTTTTTAGGTAGATGAGCATTTTCAACCTTGTAATTAAGAAGTACTTCTCAATATTACGCAACAGGCAGAAAGCCTGGTACAACAAGTCACGTGACTTGGAGAAAAGTTATTTATAGGCGATTAGTTTAAAATAAGGTTTAGTCATATGTTAAAGAAAAGCTTCGGTCGCCCAAAGGGTATTTGAGGCTTAGAGAAGCTTAAACCTTGAGCACCACCAGACTGAAAAAGCAAAACTGCATCTGAGTGGCAGGCCCTTCCACCCCAAAGCCTCCTCACCCACAGATACTCTCAAGCCATCAGCTTTTCATTCCAGAGCGCACAGCAGAGCATCCCCTGCACTCCTGACGAAGGATGCAGGGGAACAGTCAATGGAGTCCAGATGCAGTCTAAATAGTCCAGATGCAGCCAAACATCTGGAACAAGCTAAATGTTTAAAATCCTGAAGCCAAATATACTCAACAATAGACAACTGAATTAAAAAAAACAACCACAAAACCAAAGCAAACAAAACAAAAAAAAACCCAACCAGCAACCAAACCCCACTGGCATGTGGAAAAAAACCCACCTTTATGTGGCCAGAGAAGGAAGACAAAAAGCGCACGAAGTCAAGCACAGCAATACAGATACAGCCAGCTACTTACTTTTTGTGTAGATGGTGTTGATACAGCAATACCCATCCCTGATCCCGGGAGAACAGAGAGCACTTTATACTAAAAAGGAAAAACACAGAGCAAAGATATCTTATGGACTGAACAACTGCAAAAGGTGCTGCGAAGGTTACACAACTCATCACCACTGAATCCTCCCAGCCACGACTAACAGACCTCTATTAAAAACAAGAAGAGACCAGATGCTGCTCTTTGACCCCAGAGTCAATGGGTACAGCATTGTCCATACAGCAAGAACTCGGCCCTCCTCTTCCTCCCACATGCTGCGGTGGCACCCAACCCACCTGCCTGAACCATCCCACTCCCCGAACCGAGCACCCCGGCACCACCACGGTGCGTGGGAGCTGGCCCAGCCACGATGCCAGGGACCACGCTGGCAGCTGGATGGTGCGGGCAGGGCAGGCAGCACAGCCCGGCCCTACGTGTACATACGCATGTGAGAGTGCGCCTTGTGACCATCACCTACAGGCTTCCCTAGAAGTAACGTTCATCCACTGTTTAAAGGAGCAGCAAGCAGACCAGAAAAAAAAGCTTCTTTTTCAAAATTAAATAGAGAAACAGGGTATGTATAGGCTGGCGGTTGTTTTTTTTAAAGGAAATCCGTAATGCTATAAAGGCATTACAGTCAACTACAGTTGGTGCAACTGGTGAATATCCCCAAGGGGAAAGAGACCCCAAGCCTGGCCTGTGCTTCCCATCCCCAAATAAAACCAGGCACAGTACGTTTTTACGCTCGGCTGCATGATCTCTGTCTCATCTTCATTGAAAGAAAAAAACCAAACTACGCAAATGTAAAAGGACCTCTATGGCAGTAAAGACTAACTAAGCAACGAGCCAGCATTACTTCATGTATGATGTTTAAAATCCATCAATATGAATTATTAATTCCAATGTGAATGTTCAAGTTGATATAAATAGAAGGAGGTAATTTGAAAATCTGGAGGTACTTTAGCAGCAGACACAGGGCTGAGGTTTCTTTGCACAGCATGATTTAACCTGTGGCACTGACAGGCACAGGGTGTAGCAGAGAGCAGGGGTGTCTGCATTTAAGAGCACAAAAAGTTCAGGGTGAGTACCAGAAAGTGACATTAAACGCCATGGAGAGTGATGCAAGGCACCAATAAAGCCATTGGTGACTGCAGGCTGATAAAACTCAACCAGAGGAAGGATCACATTGTACTTGTCATGCTTCCAGCCACCTACTTCTTGTCTCTGACAGTGATAGGATCCCAACTAGATGAAATTCCAGCCTGATCCAGTCTGGCTATTCCAATGATTTACCTTCCTCTACTGACAATAATCCCTCACGCCTCTAAAGCATCTACTTTTAAGATGGTGCATCCACCGATATCAACAGTCAGCATTACAGAACTCCTGCTAACAATAAATCTTCTCAAAGCCTACACAGCTCTAGTCAACACAGGAGTTGAGAAACAATACTATTTTTAAAATAATTAAGCAGTGTAGGGTTTAGTAAACTACCTTGGTTTTATGCTTATAGTGACTTTGCTTGTGCTGAATCCAAATGGCTAAACAAGCAGTTCTGGGAAATATACTTGATGAAAGAATTGTATTTTACTTACAAAAATTAACACAAGCAGAAAAGCAAAACATGACCAGCTGAACAGAAAACCAGCTTTCTCCCCTATTTGCAACACAAACCAGACATACCTTCTGAATATCCGTTATATCCGTTAGCTTTATAACTTTATTTCTTTTAGATGAGCCGGATTTGGAGCTTTCAAAGCATAAGTAACTGAAGAAAAGGAAAGAAAATGCTCATTTTTATACAGTCTCCTAAACCAAAGCTCTTAATATCTCTCCTGTCACAACTGAAGTTTGAAATCTCACAGATTAAAATCAGCTTCAAAAAAAATAAAGATGCACACAATACGCAATTCAGTTATGACTTCTTATTTAAAGCAAACATTCGTAAATTCTAGCAACTGGCTAATGTGTCTGAAAGCCCAGAAAATACAGTATGCACACACACAAAAAATCTTGTATTTATATTACTGCACTGAATGGTTAAACCTGACAAGCATTTTAAAGACATGGGAAGCATATATATCCTTAAACAGTTGAAATACCAAATCTCAAAAGGCTTATAAATCTTTTACCATCCTAAAAGAAGATTAATGGAAAACACTGTGTTAGTTTCATGTTATTGTGATGCAGACAAAAGCTCAGATTTCTAAACTCTGGAGAGTGCTCTCCATCACTAGGTGACACTGCATACAGATGAGTTTTACTTCCATTCATTACACTCCAAAGGAATTTCAGTGCAAGACCCAAACATTAGTGACGATAGTTATCCAGCCCTGGGAGGCTGGGGGATAAGTAAGGATTAAAAAAAAATAAAAATCTAGTACTAGTTTTGAAACAAAGGCTTGAATTCCGATTTCCTTTTTGTTGCACATTGTTTCAAGGAAGCAATACATTCAATTTGTTTTAAAAGAAGAAACTAAGAGTATTTGCCAAATAACAGTTGATCACGACTCTCAAACACACTTAGCTTTCGGGTTTCTTTTTTAGTATATATTTAGTATGTTATCCACATCAAGAACCGCAGCTACTAACAACTGACTATATAGAGCTACTCTCCATTTCTATTCAAGCCTTTCCAAAGCAAAATCACATTTGTTAAGCGTTACCACACCCCAGATTCAGCTCTCCCTCTCCTACAGTGCTTTTTTGAGGTTTTAAAGCACCATGAAAAGGCATTTTTCTTTCAAAACATTGCTAAAGGATAACTTTTAGATTCAAATTTTTTAACTTCCGTTGCATTTCCCTCTAAAGAAATGTGTGAAGTGCAATGACTCACTTTTCTGTGACATAGAGAACTCCATTCCTGATGTAGTCTGTAGGCATCTTCCTATCTCTGTTAATCAAGCAACAGCGCCAACCATTTTCACACACTGAAAAAGTCATAATGAGAAATTTTACATCAAGAAAAAGAAAGAGACAGGCATCACCCCCAACAGTTTCCTTATAAATGAGCAGAAAACACTGGAAATTAAACTTCAGATACCTAAAACTAGAAGTGTTTACAAAGGAAAGCCTAAATAAGATGTTTTTAGACATCATGACATATAACACTAGTTTTTAAAAAACCCAAAACAAAAAACAAAATTATTCCCTTTAACTTGACTATTCCATTTGCATTACCACAAAAGGCACACCAGGCTGTGCATTCTTTCAAAGAACTGCAAGGACGCGGAATGAAAGAGACTGTCTCCATTCATCCTAATTTAAAGCAAGTCTTTTTAATCAGAAGCTTATACCTGTACATTGAACAGAAAGGGAATTCAACTTTAAACTATCCTTGGCTTTTTAGAAAATACTCTACCAATGTAGCTTTCCCGTTGCATAATACCTGCCAAAGGACGCTCGTTTTCCGACAGGTTAAAAACTTCATGGAAATTCCCCCTCTTGGTGGTATGAAAACGACTTGTGTCTTCATCTTTGCTTATGCCAGTTGGCATGCTTGAGCCCACGTAACTTCTGGATGTTGCTGTTTGAAGCTGCAGAAAAAAATAAACATGATTCCAAAATTTGAGCAACAACATTTAAGCTGCACTCTTAAAAGAAAAAAAATCACTTGGCTAACTATTCTTCCTAAAAAAAAAATAATCTATAATGCAACAATTTCCATTAACTACTTCAATGAAGTTAACTTTGGACTATTGCTCTATACTACTGCTATAGCACAGAACTCTAATGTGCTACCTGAAGATCATCTTTCAAAGTGCTGCCCTTTAATGGACACCCTTTGCAGGGGGGAAAGCACATGGTGCTAGATGGGCCTATCTTAAAATACGTTTTTCTACGGTATATCTAATTAGATAGAGCTAAATCACTGCACACAACTCCAGTTATTATACTAGTGGGACTCATAACATTTAATATATTATCAATACTTGGCTTGTCTGTGGAGACAGACCAAGCACAAAATACTATTGCACAAAAGTTTAGAAAGAAAAAAAGAGTAAACAAAGAAAAAGCCACACAAAACTGCATCAGCTCATTAGTAACACATATGCTGAAATTGAAAGGAAGTTTTCCACGCTACGATCCATACCTTTTCATGCCCTGACAGCTAGCAGGAAAAGAAACAAACAACACAAATGTGACAGTGACAAAAGAAAAAAAGTGAAGTCTATTTAACAGTATAATACATAGAATAAAACATGAACTGAGTGAAGCTGCAAGATCTTGCTCACAAACCAAGAGACTACACACAACGGATGCAATTAAAAAAAGAAGAGTTATCAGTGGTTAGAGCACACCAGTTCAGTTTATTCAGGTTTGCGTTAGAGCCATTGATCTTTCCTTTGCTTTGAAGTTGCACTGAATTTTGAGTGTGTTGACACGTGAAATAAAATGGGAATGGCTGTCAGCATCCTTTTGGGGGAGGAGGGCGGGTAAGGTAGCACGGAGTTCTTACAACCAAAGTACTTGAGTAAAACCTACTTTTAAACAGAGCTCCTGAACCACTGGAGACTGCCCTAGCAAAGAAGCCTTGCTTCTGGAAGGACGGCAGGCAGTTTCTTTGGGAAAGCTTGCCTGCATTTGGCTTTTTCACCCTGGTGGGGCACCACCCGATTTCCAAAGGCTGGCTTTTGTCATCGAAGCGTAAACAGCTCCGTTCTTACACATGCAGTTAAACAACTGGCAAACTGACAACATGCAAGCTCAGGACTAAGCCCTTCTTCTGTGAAGGCTCGATGCTGTTGGAGGCCAACCAGCCTCCACTGCGTTTTTTTGCTTGTAAGTTGGCAGCACTCGACACTTTGCAGGATTTAGCGCTAACAAAAGCCATCCAAAGCAAATGAAAAAACGCGCACTGCAATCGCTGACCAGAAACCAGACTGACAAAACAGGCACAGCAGAGGGTATTTACCATCCAGCTTTTAGGGTAACTGTAATACAACGATGCCTTGGGGGAAAAGAATAAAGAAAGTTGACTTGGAAAGAAAACGGTTGATGATAACTCTACTATTGCTTCAGTTACTGCCCTTAGCAATGATCAAGCCCCTGGAACCAAGGAAAATAACAGCCTCTCCAACAGTTTTCGTACAAGTAGGGATCAGATGCTAAGTCTTGGATGGCTTTCTTGGACAAGTTATTTGGCTCCATATGCACGTAACCAGGTGAAGCTCCATGGCGCAAAACATACAAAAGGTTAAGGCAAGAGGTCTACAGCTTTTTGTACTGGAATGAGGATCATTCCCGCTCTCTGCTACACTGCTTCGTACCTATCCATTATATAAAGAGATTTTTAAAAGGTGTTTAAACTTCAGTACCACATCCCAGCTGGTGGCTGAAGATGTGAGAAAGTTCTGCCCTTACTTCTAGTCCTTCCTAACACAGGCAAATGTTTCCTCTACCCTTAAAAGTAGCAGCTAATTTATCCATAACCACCCAGGCTTGACATAACCGATGGCCGATTACTACAAGAAAGGCATTGTATCCAATTCTGATAAGCCTTAAATGTAACTGGGAGTGACCGGATTTGTAATGCTGGAAGAGTCCTGACTGCCTACAAACGTCACCACCAACCTGGAGGTGGGAATACCTCGAGGTATTCCTTTTCATTTGATCTGTCACCAGCTTTTGACATACAACCTTTACCCATCAGATACTGGAGTCAGGATTGTTCTCTAAGGACACGGGGTCAGAGCGGTGGTATAGGCAATGAATATTGCATTGTGTCTAGGTTTACAGTGGCTTGTATGCTGTTTAAAGATAAGAAGCCAAAGCAAATGCACATGTGCCGGCACTACATGCTTTTGGGTTCTGCCTTTTCTATAAAAGAAAAAATATGAAAAAACTATTTGGTTTTTACCTTTTTGTCCATAAAGCTATTTTTCATACTGTGAGGTTCCCTGAAATCTCCCATGGGGTAAGAAAGTGTCTCTGAAGTTATTTATTACTGAGAGCAAGTCAATGTTTTCAAAGACATTTGGAAGCAGATAATGCAGCCCTGCACGTCCTTTCCAGGCAGGGAAGCCAAGCCCGCCAAGTCAGACACAGTAGTACCATAACCCTGGTCTACTTGTCAAAACTTCAGCCATAAAGAAAAGCCAGAAGGCATAATTACTTTTTTAAGTTTACGGATTCAAGTTCAGCAATTCAGAGCCTTTCCACCTTTAAGGCAGATTAGTGAGACCCAGCAAAAAGCTGCCACCACCACCACAGAATGTGAATGATAACCTGTAAGCTCCAGAGGCACAGAAACTTTTAAGCCCGTCTTCTGCAAGCAAGAGAAATACAGGCTATGGATGGCTCTGTCCAAGCACTCATTCGCCTTTCTTGTCCCTTGGAAAATAGGAGCAAAAGACTCACATTCAGTCAGAGATTGTCTTTCTCTTCTACTTCCTTCTGAAATACTCAAATGATGATGCAGTTATCATTTTGCCACCGACTGCTCCATCTCCCCCGGAACCCTGTATTTCTTCTTCTTCTTCTTCATGACAGGTTAACAACCGAGGGTTCACGTGTTTATCCCTCCTGCTCTCAAGTTGTGTACCCAGGCCGAATTATTGCTAATTTTAGTCAGGGAGTTTATGACAGCGCTCGGATACCCCATGAATGCCATTAGATATTGTGATAGGAGACATTAAGTGAATGCTAAAATGGGATTAGACTGAAGTTTTATTACTGCTATTTTTTTAACTAATAAACATTGCCAAATTCAGGGATATGGAAAAGCATGACTTGCTTTTCAGTGATCATGTCAAGCCCCAAAACAATTTGCAAGGATGCACAAAATACAACACTTAGAGTTGTAACTGTGAGATTTCAAGAAAAGAAAAATTTACTGTTGCAATACCAGCATGGTGAAAAGTCATTTATGATCACTACACTAAAAGGTCACCTAATACAAATAACCATAAGACATAATGCCTACATCTGTAAACTACTTTATCACCTCTGTTAATGCTTATCTCCTTATTAAGCTGCATATTACACTCACACCTTTTTTAGTTATTTTTTTAACTAACTGTTCTTCAATCTCAACAAGCATCTGAATTTCCACTGAAAAAGAAGTCTGAGAATAGAGAAGGGGAGTACCAAAAGAGTAAATTTTGACAATAAAATAACAAAGAATGTATGCTACAGAAATTGGTATGAATATGAATGGCATTATTTTTATGTGTTTAGCTTCATAAGATTTCCAGTATTTGTATACATATTTATATACACATTTTGATAACAGATTCCTTTCATAAAAGAAACAGAATCCATATGAAAATTCTGTGGATCTTGAAAATAATAAGAAAGTAGAACTGACAGTAGAACTGTTAGGATTTAATTAACTTTCCCTTTTAATGTGCTCTAGTCACTGGAGAAAAGGGAAAGGGAGAAAGGGATCTGATTTTCAGATGTTGGGAACAGAGGGACAAAAAGATTCATTACCCTTACCCGTCTCGACACTGTAGCATTAGACCTTTCTTTGAGCTGAGGATCTGTCGGGAGACTTGTCCAGATGATATAAGGAGTATCATACTTAGCTCTTAGTCTGGGGCATCGTTTGAAGATAAAATCAATAAGGAAAAACTTGATTCCAGCATAGAGTCCTGAAAAAACAGTTACTTTAGTAGGCATGTTGAAGGATCATTAAGAACATCACCATTTTAATCGTGTTTTAACAAGTTCACGAATGAAACCAAATTCTGTATCTTCGGTCATAGTGCTAAAACATTCTCTTGGTTTTAATATTTTGATTCTTCTTCCAAAGACAGGAAATTACTTTTCTTTTCCTCTCCTGCCCAGATTCCTTCTTCCCCATCCCCAGTTCTTTTGAACCACTTATATAGCTTCTTATTATGCAGGAGAATATTAAAATAATTCAAGCATACATTCCGTATTATCAGAAGCATTCTGAAAACATTATATGCTTCCGAAACAGAACACACGCCAGAGCATTCAACTCTGCAGCTCCTTGCAAGAATTTAAATGGCAACAGAGGGCTCTCACGTACTACGTTAGACTCTGTCTTCCAATCCAGTATGTCGTCTTATGTCTTACACAAGATATTTTCTTGCATTCTGACAAATTAAAAAGGGCTTGAAATACTCTCTCAAAACTTTAGTGAATGCAATTCAGATCTCCTTCTAAGAGTCGGAGTAAAAAAAATAATTCCTCATGCATCTAACTCAATTGCCATGCTAAGCCCACCTGCGTTTATGCTCAAGCTACCACAATTTGAAGTTCAATGCCACTAAAAATAATCATATCACTACTTTAACAGAAAAAAAAGAGAATTCTTGGTTCACAGGATGTGGCTTCATATCTTAGAGAAAAGATACTCTCATGCTGTAGCAAGAACCCTCTTCCCAAATCCCAGTTGAAGCTTTTGCAACTTCACCCACAGGAATCTGTTAATTTTGTCCAGTTTATCCTGCAAGTTTTACAAGTAATCCCATTAACCCTTTCATTTTTTTCAAACCCTGCCATCTTCACACCTTTTATGTGATCCCACATATTTAATTTGCAAGGATGCATGAGCAAAAAAAACCCCAAAATATAGGATTTCCCAGAAGCCTTACAGCTGACAGTCTGAAGAGCTCTGATAATAGCTCATCATAAACTTGTCCCCTGCAAGGAGCGAAAGCATTATCCACTCATTTTTCTACTATGTTATGTATCCAGAGATGGTTTTCAAAATGAACACGACAAACAATATCAAGCACAATGAAAATGCTTTGAAACGCTGCATTATTTATTAATGCAGGGTTTTCTTTCTTAAACTCTGAAATTCTCCCTCTAAAGATCACGTGAAGTTTTAACACATTAAGTCTAGACTGTAGCAGGTCAATTATTTATTGTGTTTACCCATTGCAAGCCCAATAATCCTGTAGGGCAAAAAGCAGGATGCAATAAAAGCTGCCCATAGAGTAATGTAGAGCTTCTGTGTTATTTCTGGCTGGACCCACATGAACAAGCTGAAAACAAAAAAAAAGGAAACAAAATTTTATTATTAGTGTTCCAGACATTGGTCAAGTCTTGTTTAAGAAGAAAAAAAGACTCACATCAGATAACTTACTTTTTAATTTTTTCCAGTATGTCTGCCATCTTGCCAAAAAGGTTCTGCATAAGAAGCAAGAGCATTAAAACCATGTCCTACATTATTTTCGTTTTTTATCCACATAAGAGAAACCAACAGAGTTGTCCTACTGAATAAGCAATTCCTAGAAGTTGTTTTTTTAACTCATTTTTAGCCATTTATGTACTTCACAATTGAGTAAATTCAGAAAAGAATAGCAATGCTTGATGACTTCCATCTAACACCTTGTTCTGTAACTCATGAGTGATTGTTAGAAGTGAAGAAGCTATTTGACCTCACTATCACAACTGGAAAGTGTTTACATCACTGCAAAATGTTTAAATTAAGCTGCAAATCTAAAAGTTAAGAGCTTCTGTCAGTAAGCAATGAAATGGGAAGTTTCTTCACACATTCTGAGTACTGAAATTTCAGGAATTGGTTACTGAGTTCATCAAGTGTTGGACTGTTAGCTTCTCTGGAAGCACACCACTACCTGTTTTTATGATACAACTGTGGAGTTACTAGATTCCATATAATTCCAACAACTGTTGATACAAACTGACCCCTGTCCAGAACTAAGATGGTTACTCAGCCACCTTCTCTAGCCAATTCTTGCTGCCTCAGCACCTGTAAATTTCATCTTCCCAGCAGATTTCCAAAGGTGCTCATATAAACACATGCACCACCACCAGCAGGAGGGAGAGAGGCATACACAGTTGGCAAGAGAAAGGTAAGATACTTCAGCAGCGGGACATCATTACACATGGCACAAGGCCATGTTTAGCTGGATGGTGGGGTCCCTCAGCTGCTAGGGTAGCTCACCAAACTGATGGAGCTGGGAGAAAACCAACCTTCCTTCACACTCTCCCACACAACCAGTAGATTTCAGGGCTGGGGTGGTTGGGGTGGTGTTTAAAACAGGCCGTTTCAGAGATGCTGTACAAACTGTTGCATTAACACACCTAAACAGACAGTAGCCTTATGTGAAATCTTGAAGGAATACATTTTGCAACTAGAAGATTTGGGATATGGATCCACACTCCGGTATATTGGTAAGATTTGCCATCTGATCTACATTATCAGAAGCTTATACGCATAAATTTGGGGAAAAACTGTCAGAAGCTGTTTCTGTTTCTCTCCAGACCTCTCTCAGAGCCATGAACAGAGAACCTCAACCAGTTCTCTGAAGCATCGTGTTATTTCAGAAGCTCCAGGGATCTTACTGAGATCTCTACTGCTCGTAGGTAAAGATTCCTCCACAAGAGAAGTATTGGGTGTTTGAGTGTTTGTTTTCACATGCTGCATAACAACGTCCTTTGACCACTTGGACTATGAACCTCCTTGTTTCTAAGGAAGCAGCTGGAGAGGTCCGAGAGCAGCACAGTACCTGCGCCTTCTGAGCCACGTCTAGAACAAGCTGAAACTTTTCAGACACGGTCAGGTCCTCTTTTGGGGGTTCCTTGGGCAAGAAAGAGACAATCCATTAATTTTCAGCTCAGTTGAAGCTGAAAGTTTTACAAAACTCCTCATGACAATGTGACCCCTCGACATTCTTGGCAATAGTCCTCGCACTTTAAACAGTCTCTACATCTGCCAAGTTCCTCCTTTGTTTCAGATCTACTGTTTATGCTTTCATTACTGGTTGTCTTTAGTCCTTGATGCTTTTCGCTCATGGTATATGCAAACGTTAATATGAGGCTATGAAAGACAGTCAGTCTTTGGAGCAGCAAGGTTACGATGGCTTTCAGTTTATGACCAAATGCTTAAACTGAACTATTTCTCATCTAGCACAGAAATGGAATTTTTGTTAAGACTTTTTTCATCTTGAAATTTTTAATTTATTTATAAATAGATTATTGACCTTTTAAGATTAACAAAATTATCCTGAAAGCAAGGCCTCAGTAAGTCTTAATGAAAGGTCTGAAATTCCAAGACCTCCATCTTACATTAACACTTACAATCCTTCCTGCTTAAAGCAGGGTATGCAAACATTAATTTCAAAGTGTTACAAAGAAAACAGAATGCAAGGCTTATTGAAGATCCCACAGGATCTAACATGTCCCAGGTTGGCATATTAACATTGATTCCAGAAATGTGATTCAAGTTTGGAGTATTTTAGTGTGAAACACCCAAAACTACGAGTGTTGTTAGTAAAGATTTCCAAATTGCAAGAGAAAGAAAAAAATTGTAGTGTTTTTGTTTGCACCTCACTCTTCCTTCCTTTCACAACTACCCACGTAAACACCGAAAAAGGTTTTGAAGGTGCAACTTTTACTGTAGGCATACAGGCCAAGCCGATCAAAGACCTACCACGGGTTCGGAAACTTCAGGCACAATGCTCCACTGTATTCTCCAACCCCTAGAAGTTATGGAAATAGTTAAAGAGAGCAAGTACTTCTTCTCCACCTGCCAACATGGATTTTTTGTAAGAAGTTACAAAGTAGGTTTTTACAATAAGCGGTTATGGCTTAAAAAGATAAAATAATCCCCAAATCAACAAAGAACCCACAACATAACAAAAGCACAAATGGCCAACCACAGACAGCTTTAAAGGTATATACATTAAAAATAAAATAAATTAGCTAGGTAGATACTACACAGTCACTGATGAGGGTTTTACAACAAAAGTGAACTCTGTGCACAGACTGAATAATTAAGAATATTTTTTCCTGTTTTTTTATGTGAATAAAATTACGTCAACTTCTTCAACAGCCTATTTGCTTCCAGCAATTTTCAATGAATAGTGTCAGACAGTAGGTACCAATTAAGAAGCCAGAAAATTATTTTAAACTATGCACATTAAGGTCCTTTGCATCATTTTAAGGAGGAAAACACCATCAGCCTACAAATAGCATTTTAAAAAGATCCTCTCAGTTCAGATTACTTACGTTAAAAAAAAAAAAGTCTTAATTTTTAATAGAGACTGAATTTACAAATGGAAGATACATTGGATAAAGTATGCCAAGAGCTGACACAAAAGGAAAAACTGCAATTTTAGGCCTAGGTGAAAATTCTCCCCGGGGAAAGGCAGCAGGCTTCGGTATTTAAGGTGACATTCTCCAACCATTCTGAATGCTGCAGAATTTTATTTTAGAACTTTAACATGCTGAGGGATTTCTCTGAGAATATGAAGCATCATTTATGATGATCCAGGTCACAGGATATGAAGATAATTCATTAGAATACTCAAGAATTAGAGAAATTGAGTAATGAAATTTAGAATATTAGAGTTTGAGTTTCAGTTTGTTAGACTTAACTCAGAACATTAGAAAAGGTAATAGTTTACAACTCAATGCAAGAATAATAAAACATCTTTCAAGCAAAGCATTACAAGAGAATAATCTAGTATTTAAGTAAATACCTGGCTATGAGGTAATTTAGGGACAACCTCAAAATTGCTAAAAATAAGAACATAGGAATGGCCCAGCCATGCCATACAGCATTCATGTAAATCTGCAGATTAAGAAGAAAAAAAAAAAAAAAAGAGAGAGAGATGTGGATTACAAACTGAGGTACACTGAGCTGCGTGAAATACTGTTGCCCATTGTACTGTTGGGCCCAAAATCATACAATTCAGATCACAAAAATTAATAAATTTTAGCTACCCCATCACAACAGCACTGCATTAACTAGTTCTCAGCTGCTTGAGATAGATTATTATTTCCAACACTGCAATTACATAAAAGGTTAGGGGGGAAAAAGAAAAGTAAACCTTAAAGTCTGTGAATCTGCTTTGTGGCCATGATATGGTCTATCCTCACCTAGGGCAGCTGAAGAAATGGTATAGTAGAAGAGTTATAACAATTAGCCCCATACGGGGCAACAGGATAAACTTTTGCTCTATTATTTCAGGTCAACTAAATTCCAATTTTTTACCAAGCTTAAAAAGTTTGCAGGAAAACAGGTTTTATTTTACCTAACAAGTACAAAACCGAAGTGCTTCAAAAATTATTCTGTCCCTATCCCAGCTTCTGAAAATACAGAGGCTATAGCCTTCCTGCCAAAGGCTTTTTACTGATAACCCCAAAACGAAGCACTGCTCCAGCTCCGAGGTCCCAGGACTTTCTGAGCAACAGCTAAAGTTCCTTCTTTCATCTTGTATCTTAAGAACCGGTTTGTCAGGAGAGCCAAGAGAAAAATCAGTAGATTAGGACACACAGGACACAAGGAGGGGGAAGTCTCCTCCTCAAAATTCCTTTAAGTGTGTCGTGCAAAGAAGGCTCTATTATTTACAAGGAGGGATCGTGTAACGAAAAATTGTCTGATATTTCACCAAACCAGTTCATTCAGCTACAACTACAGGTAATCATTTCCTTCAATATCAAAATATTTCATATACACTGTGATCAAAAGTATTTAGATAATTTAATTAACAATTAGAAGGAAAACGAATCAAAACTGCTAAATAGTTATGTCCCTGTATGTCATGCAAACTTCTTTACATAGCATATGAATACTTGAATTTAGGTCACAAAACCGGTGCTTGCACGTTAAATGATACCCAAATTAAGGAATTTTGTCTCTCATCAGTAAGTATGATCCTAACGAGTGGAACGGAGCACTGATGGTGAATGACAGCTTCTCATCAAACAGAGCCCCCATCACCATTTCAGCCCTAAGCATCAAGAGATTTTACAGAGACTGAAGTAACCATCAAATTACAGACTGGGAGACAGGAAACAAGAACTGAGAGAACAACGCCCAGACCGTTCTAAGTTATTTTAACATAAGTTAGAGAACTATGCTACAATGAACCCAGAATACACAATTGAAGTAGCTTTGAAATATAACTGAAGTGACAACTACTGGCATCTTGTGTTAAATGGAATTACACTATTTGATTTGACTTAAACTGCAGCAAAACCCCTACTCAGTTATGGCAGTTTCAATGAATTTCAGTAAATAATGCATTCTAAACCTTCTTACTACTCCTGGGGGAATAGGATAACTTACAATAAAGGCAATAGCAGAAGTGTAGATAGAATACCAGTCTGATAAGGCAGAAAGATTCTTCACAAAATTAGTAACGGGTTTGGCACCTCTCTCTAAACAGAAGCAGAGAAAAACAAAACTGTTAGAAATAGCTGGCAGTGGTTAAATCACTTGTAAATGACAACCAAATTAGAAAATTAATAGGCATATTCAAGACATGTATAGATAAAAAGGTTTATCCAAATTAAGAAAAACAAAACCCATCAATGTAACCGAACAACTTGGCCTCAGCCCATCGATCCAGCCTGTCCAGATCCCTCTGCAGAGCCTCCCTACCCTCAAGCAGGACACTCCCATCCAACTTGGTGCTGTCTGCAAACTTACTGAGGGTCTGCTCAATCCCCTCATTAGGGTCATTGATAAAGATGTTAAACAGAACTGGACCCAGTACGGAGCCCTGGGGAACACCACTTGCGACCGGCCGCCAACTGGATTGAACTCCATTCACCACCACCTCTAAGCTTTTTATCCACGTGGGCAAACTAGCCGGGGGACACAAGAAAACAGGAGAGGGCTGCTGCAAGACCTTTGCTTTCCCTGTTGGAACACACATGGGCTTTCCCTTCCCTGCTGAGAAGAGAGACGACTCCACTTGCACTGAGGGCCCCATGAGTGCCCATCCTTGTCTGCAGTGCAGCCCACAACTTTCAAAGGCTTTCTCCTCAAGAGATCCTGTGACTTGCTGTCCTAGTTTGTTTGGCTTGAAATTCAGCTATCCTTGATACAATCCCTATGGGAAGTGATTAAACAACTAGGACTAGATTTCCTTGAGCATCAGCAGTGTGACAAAAGCAGCAGATGAAATAAGCAGAAGAGCACGCCTGGGGCACTGGAGGAGGTCACGGACTCGGGCATTGCTCCACCATCCTGCACTGAACCTGCAGGGAAGGTCAACACCTGGAAAACGCTGGTGACAACAGGGATCTTGAAAGCAACCGAGGGTCTGAGAGCTCTGAATGAGTCCTCAGGCACCCCTGGACAACAGGGATCTAGATTTTGTGGCTCAGTGAGTGGACCCAAAGCTTAAGCTTAATATTGCATTTTTTTAAAGCTATTCTGAAGGCAATGAACATCCACCAGAGAGAACAGGTCACAAGTATTCTCTCAAATGAAACTAGAATGAATATCAGTACTAGAATAAGGAGAACAAAACTGACTTTACATGGAGATTATAGACCCTTACTTCAACTTCACCTTCCCCCCTACAATAATTCAACAATTTGAAGCACAAATCAGGCTAGCAATTCTTGGCTACACAGAACTTCTGGAGAGCTTTACCCACCACCTTGCATCCTCCACCTTCTAAAATAATTTACCAGCTATCCAAATGCAAGGCACACTCGGGGTATGCATCATCCAACCCCTCCTTCTTTGAAAGCATAAGCTAATGGACTAGCAAGTGAACTATAAGCAGCTCAGGCATAAGTGTATGGACACTTACTTTTGCTATTGGAAAAATACTCTGTTCTCATTCATTACATGTTTACACATTTTAATTAACATGACATTTTTAGTTCAGAGATACTGTATGTAATTCAAGATTAAAGGCAAGCTGCTACTGCTGCTCCTCTAAGTTACTTTGCACTCTAAACACTAATTCAGGATTTCAGAATCATTTCTGCTTATGAACGGATGGAAGTATTTCAAAACACTGCACTTCAAAATACAGAAATCCCCCTGAAAGAGTTACTAAGAACTATTTTTTCTTTCAGAAAACAAAATACTGCTAAGTACTTACTTAATCTTCTCATATTTTCAGTCAACCTGAAAATTAATGGGATAAAAACAGCTTGTTAAATAGGCAAGTAGTGCTCAGTTGTGTACATTTGGTCCCTGAAACACCGCTCACAGCTACAAATTAGATGTTTGTGCATAAAGCTACAGTCTTATCTGTTATGAAACGTGTTTCTAGTAACTAATACAGCCTACCTTGCATCAGACCAAAAACTGAAATGTAAAAGCTCCCCAGCCTAACCAAGACTTTGTCCACAGTTTTTGAGAGGCATATGACACAACCTGGTAAATAATATAATTCTTATTCTACCTCAGACAGCAGACAAACTTCAGATTTTGTGTTTTGGCTGAAGCATTCACAAACCTTCTGAGATGGCCCTGTACTTTCATTTTTACTATTTCTAATGCAAACACTTGCTCAAACCATATAAAAAGTCATTAAAAAAAAGAAGGGAAAAAAGCAACTTGTAAAGAAGCCAACAATTTCTTACAATGACATTCGAGATTTACCTTCTAGCACTAAGTGGCTCCTCTGTTTCCACTGTATTCTCTTCTGGCTGAAATCTGAAGTCCTCAACATACTCCCCAAATTTGTCACAAAACCACTTCTGGAGTCTCGAACACACTGTGTGACTACGCTTATCTATAAAAAAGAAGCACTAAGTATCAGGGTAATACTTGAAGACAACTTCATACAAAGCCCGCCCCTGTTCCCGCATGACATGCTTCGTTGGGAAGCAGACTTTGTACGACTTTCCTGTCCTTCAACAAAAACTCTTCACGGAAACTCACTGTGCAGTTTCCTTCTGCGCAGAAACCCTGACTGCACTAAGGCTGGTAAAATAAGACTAAAGGTGACTCCTGCTTTGCTCTAAGTACAGCACAGGGAAGTATCCTATTACCAGAAGTAGAGAGATTACTTAAACATCCTAACAAACGAGAATTTTTAGCAAACACTGTAAAAACATTTTCTGGTCAAGAGGTTCCTGTAAACAAAAGACTGATGTAAATCTCTGCGTTCCTATTGTGCTGAAGGGTCACCTCGAAAAAAGCAAGTGCAAATCAAAACACTCCTGAGCAGAGAGCAGGACAACCAACTTGCAGACACATGAATTTGACAGGAAAGGGAGAGGGAAACTTTAGCAAGATTCTGCAGGAGGCATTTTTACTACCACTTTCCAACCATTTACAGCCTGTAAAGGCTCTGTGTGTGTGTGTGTGTGTATATATATATATATATGTACATACGCACATAAAAAACGTACACTTTCTTTTGTCTAAAGCCAGGCTACAGAAGTTATGCTGTATATGCCACCTTCTATATATGGAATATAGAGTCATAACACTGCCTGGAAAGTCTTATATGGCAAAGTAATGAAGTGATGCACCCTTTCTCTATGTCTGTTTCAGTGGAAAAACATAACATAAATATACGGGTATATGGAAATAATATGAGGGTAAAAGCCTTAAGGTAGTGCAAGTGAGAACAAAACAATCTCCTTTTGCTTTACCTGTAGCTTAGAAAATCACTGTCTAGAAGGAATAAATAATGAGACTATTTTTTGGAAAGGTAGGTTAACACGACAATGTCATGAAGAGGACACTGGTCACAAGTATTGCAGGACCAAACTTGGTACAGAACTCCATAAAATTAAGATATGATTAAACAGAGGCATGAAAGATTTATCAGCCAACCACAACAGCCAAAACGATGCTTTTAAGTATATGAGAAAAAATAACCGGTGCAAACAGGATCAAACTATTAATGTATGAGTGGTATCTAGAAAAACAAGAAATTTAGTGACAGTTCACAGCTGAGAGAACACTTGCACTTGAAAATAAAAAAATATGAAGTAGCTTCCCACATGCTAATAATTCTGATAGTACTCAGAAAGAAATTTTGAGTGTATTAGACAGAAAAAAATGGCAGGTTATAGTTCACATAACAGAAAGTATTGACATAATGGAGCACAGGAGGAGCAACTTCAAATTTAATCCGCAGATTTAAAAGCCTAAATGGCGAGTAAAGCTTAAGTGTACTGAAAGACTGAGAGTTTGAGAATCTGCCTGTTGCCTTCGTTCTTTCAGAAATACTATATCATTGAATTCATAATAAGCAGCATCTTGAGCAATGTAGACGCTGCTGTAGGTGTCCAAAAAATTAGTAACTCTTAAGCTTCTTCCTTCTCCAGAATGTTTTTTCTTTTAGAAAACAGAAGTAGAAATACGGTTAATGGCATAAAAGAGCTTTTACAGTTGAAAACAAAATAGAACATCATTTCTATGTATTAAACCTCCTTTCTGGTAAGTCAAAGATCAGCAAGGCATGTAAGAACGATGAAGTCAGACAACAGGTTTCATTACGATCCTAAAAGCTTTAAAACACACAATGAATTCCTTGCTCCGGTGCGCAAAGCCAGCTACACAAAGTAAATGCAGAATCATGCACAGAGAGGCAAGAAGCCGCTCAAATGGTCTTTCATATTCGGCTTCCTCAGAAGCCTGCTTAAGGACCCAGCAAGTTCTTCAGCAAGGTTTGATCTTCTAAGGATCAAAAGGAAGGGGTGAAAAAATCCCAACTGATTGAAACTGCTAGTAGAGATGTGACCAAGATTACCTGTTCCGTTGGCTTGCGTCTGTGGCTTTGCAGGTTGCTGAGCTGCAGGCACCTCTTCCGTCCTACAAAGAAAACAGAAATTATGCGAAATGCTACAGATGGAAGAATTCTTTCCCCTTTTAGGTAAAGGAAGCACTGGAACTTCTGGGGTTTCCATAGCTGAGATAATACAAGACAGCAAGGAAAACCAAAGCAACTTATGCTGTTTCACAAGATTCAAAATATTCATCGCATGTTGCACTTAGGATCCAGGGAACCACCATCCCCTGGAAGGAGAGGTGTGGTTTTGCCATTTCCTGTCACCAACAACTCAATTTCACCCTTACAACTACTAAATAATTTAGTATCAAATTTGTTGCATTACTTATGCCTTTGTGTTGTATATTCAATGCAATGCTGGCCAGGAAAACTCTTCAGAGCCCTGACTTTTCCCACAGTAATAAACGAAAAGGGATTCCGTATTGCACGTTGGTAACCACAGCACTAGAACATAACCACAGTTTAATGCATGAACCTTGAATTCTCCCATCGTTATTGGGGCCAAACACCACCCATCTTCACAATGAGAGGAACAGGCGCCGAGAATTATTTTAAATGTTATGTTGTAAGCTCCTGAAATGTACAGATACCAGCCAATTTTAAAGATATCTTTTTAAAAGCTTGCAAAACTGAAATAACCATCTGAAAAACCAAAACAAAAATGTTCTAAAAAGACACGGTAAGTTGCAGGCATTATTGGTCTCATCTTTCAAAATGAGTCAAGAATAATATTCTCATCCATTAGAAGTGAACAGATTTTGGAAAACACAAATCCTTTTGCCATTCTGCACATGTGCAAGGCTCCAAATTACATTTGCACTATCCTCAGCCTCAAACTGCCAACCTGTCTTGAGAATACTTCAGGCTTCAGTCCAAAAGTCTTCAGCCATCCGTGCAGCTATCCTACAGAAAGATTTTTTTCTAATGAAGCAGAAGCTTTGGCAACATGACTCCAGACGCAGCAAGCTTTACTTGACAGGGAGTTGTACAATTGAAAAGATTACTGCTTAAAACAAAGATGTGTTGGTCATACAATTTCATTATCACTCATTTATTAGATAATATAAGTGATTTCAAATGTTCCCTTCATCTTTTGCTCCTGAGGAAGGGAACCAAGTGGGATGCTGGTCAGCAAATGGGGAGCAAGAAGAGGGATCTCATTGTACTGGACAGACTGCAGCAACATAGATGGATATAAAGCTCTCTCTCCTGCTGTTCCTCTAGAAAGTACATTAGGGAAAGATCTCACTGTACTGTCTGCACATGGAAAAGGTCATTACTAATGTGTGCCGTCTCAACATCAGCATATATCAACGAGTATGATGGAGAAATTACAGAACTAATTACCTCCCTTCGTTCCTAAGCACTCCCCATATTTAATGAGCTCTCCACATCCTTGCTCATTTCTAAAAGACATTTAGAAATAATTTAATTATTTATAAATTATAACTGGACATCTATCTGTGTGGAAAAGCTGAATTCAATGCTTTCTGCTTTCAAAGCTACTTGTTTTCCCACCTCTTCAGGACTTTTCCACACAACTTCTGTATTTGAAGCAACTCTTCTTTTCAAAAGCTGCCGGAAATTCCACCAGTTTATTTTGTTCTAGCTAAACTTCGACTTTGGTTTCTCTGCTGTTTTTCCAAAGTTTCTACACAAACCACCAGTTCCCCACCTAAAACCTCCTCCTCTCCTTGCTCTTTTCCCCACATCCTTTCACCTCCTCCATTTCAAGCATCACCTCTCTTCTAAAGACAGAGATCCATTAATGCAATTAAGTTTGCACCAACTATTACACAGCAGGTTCTTGTTTTCCTCGATCAGCACATCAGACGGTTACACCATATAGGTGGGCATTTTCATCCACAATCTGTCACTGTGTGTCACTGAAGCTGAAGACACATTTAAGTGGAAAGGAGACAGTAATTCACAAGCAGGTTCACACAGGCGGGAGCCAGTTACTCAACCTGCTCCAGTCGTGCAAAGTCACTGGGGCGGGTGTCACACCTGAACAGCTCCAGTGACAGAGCCAAGATGGGATCCCACCACCGCCAGCGCCTTCAGGATGGGTCTTCCTTTGACATGCTGAGATATATTTTCAGAAGCAGCACAGCGTCATTACTCCCCATGTTTCTTGGGAAAAAATCCAAAAAATCTCATCAAGAAGCAGTTTTGCATGACAGCCTCACTGGGCTCCATCAGGACCACACGATGGTTTGGCTTTGGCCCTTCTTGGTGCTTTGTTGTTTCCTTTTTTTGGCAATGTTTTGCTTGCCATCTGCCTGTTACTCCTTCCCCATGAAGAGCCTGACCTTTACGAATCATCAGGTTAATGACAGCTCATTACTGCACCTGTGAATCAGGTTATAATTAGCCACTTTAGACAGATTTGGGCCAGAAAGCTCAGAATTCATTGTTTAGGCTTGCACACCCACTGGGAAGCTCAATCCCAAAACCAGGTCATGTTGAACCAGCCAGCACATCGAGACCACTGATGGAGGGGAGGAATTATCTTTCCTACAGCTTCTGAACCTCTCTTCATGCCAGAGACCAGCTAAAAGGCTGGAAAATATAAATGGTCCCCAGAACAACGCAAAAGGCTGTGTTTCTATGGGGGCTTCCTAACCGCAGCCTGCACGACAGAAAACTGCATGAACTCCTCTGGTACCACACTTTCCACCCAGAGAGCAGGGTATGATTGGTAACGCCAACAGATCCCCATCCTGAGGCTCGGTCATGTTTATGCAACTGAAGATTGCACTCATTTCAAAGCACAGGTTGATTAAAACAGATAAAAGCAACTACAGCCAATGGAGAAGACAAATACAAATATGCCAAATCTTATTTTTTTATTTTTTCAATATATACCCAAGTCAGGGAAGCAAGACTGCTAGAGCTGCTCATGACTAGCAGATGTGCAGGATTCAAAAATGACCAGCACTGATGCAGTGTCCACTCGATGCTGCCCCTCAGAGTAACGCCAAGGCATTATTTTTGTAGCTGCAAGTATGACACAAAAGTTAAGGCAGCCTTGACACTGGAGGCCATTTATCTTAATTAATCATTTTGGTTTTGTGCATCTTTGGCCTTGAACATGGTTGCAAGCTGAGGCATATGTGAATCAACAGACTCTCCCCAGCAACTGTGTGAAGACCAGACCTGCTGTACACAAACAGGTTCAGTAGCTGCTGGGATGTTCTCAAACGTATTAAAAGCAATTTTCCCACAGGCTGACTTGAGTACTGAGTTCACAAGCAAGCCATCATCATTCTTTTGACAGCTGTGGTGGGAGCCAGTCAAGGTTGTTCTCTCTTTCTTACTGCTCAAAGCAACGTGAATGTGTATGCACTTCCATCAAAAGCACTTCACAACCTCAGAACTACAAAAATAAGCATAAAGGAGGTATTTCACAGCCAGGTTTAAAGACTAATCACTTGTGTATACATGGCTTTTTAGCCTGAGGAGCTGTCAGAAAACTGAGTTAAAACATTTTCATATGTTTTGCATCTCCTTCCCATTAAAACACACTGAATGTTTCAGAAGCCTTTGTCCTCCTCACCAGATACTCCCACATTTTACATGGCCAGTGTCCTAAACTGGTAGTTTCAGAAACAAAAGACAAGGTTTCAGAAGAAATACTCTCAACCTGAAGTTGTATAAGATCTAAATGTTCATGGGCAGAAAATAAAAATAATTTAAAACTTAACTCTTGGCAGAAGCTACTTTACAAGCAGCAGCCTGTCACCAAATCTACCAAGTTAAAAATAAAGGCAGGCACCAAGTTGAGCCAATGGGGTATGTCAGCAATCCCGTATGGATGTCAGCAATCCCGTATGGATGTCAGCAATCCCGTATGGATGTCAGCAATCCCAGCACAGCAGCCAGGAGAGAAACTTTCAACCCAGGTTCTTGCTACCTGTGTGGAGTTCCAGCCTGATGGGGACCCTTCCAGATAGGAATGCTTCCAGCCTCCAGAGCAATCTCAAGCTGAGGCACCTTCTCAAGGGACAAAGTCAGCCATACCCAAAACATTGCTTGTGTGGAAGATAGTATCATTCAACAAGAGGCCAAGAAGAGCTAACCAAGACAAGCGGTACAGAAGCAATAGTGGCTTATGCAGAAGCATTGTCTATTTTCTCCTTTTAAAAATAGCTCACTACAATACTAATAAAAAGGTTTGTATAAGCCACAGCTTGTTGGTTGGTGCTGTTGCACAGCTTCTTTTTTTTTGTTTTGTTTTGGGTTGTGGTTTTTTTTCTGTGTGATGGAGCTAGCTCACAATTTGTAAAATAAGGCAGCAACAAGCCCACAAGTTACACTAAACAAGCATTGCTCACACAGACTATTCCAAATTATTTATGCATTGTTCCACTAGCAAAATGTCATAAGCTTCAGCTGTTGTTCCAAATGCTGAGCTGTCCCAAAGTGCGTCTGTGGAAAACTTCAGCTGAGGCCACCGTGTTTCTGAATACTCAGACATACAGACAATGAACACCATGACAAATGAAACCACTGACCATCCTCTCCTTCCACTCATCCCTCCAAACAATTCAATGAAAGACAACCATGGTCTTTACTAAAAAAAAAAAAAGAATTAAATTTTTTTTTTTTAAATCTACATTGTTAGCTTATTGTTTTCCCCTTGCTGAACACTTTGCAGCATGTATTTATATAGCTGCATGTATTGATATACTGCACAAATGCTTTTGAATACTGCAGCTATTAAAATAATTTCTTCCTTATTACACCACAGCACGGTTTGGTTTTCATTACTTTGCTTCTGTAAGTGAAGAGTACATGCAAACATGTTTCTATGCATATGTACTTAAAGCTTAGATGAAAAATTACCTAACTGGGAAACAGGGCAAATTTGGTTTTGTTGACAGAAGCAGAGACAACTTTCTGTGGTTAATTTGTTTAATAAAATTAAGTTTCTATCAGGCGTAAATTTGGCATATTACGTATTTGATTGTGCTAGACAAGACTTTGCCTGTAGTCCTAATAAAAGTATTTTAAAATGCCTACAGTGAAGTGCAAAGAAACAAAAAGCAGTGAAGAAGAATTTCACACAATGGAGCAAAAGTTAAGGAAAACCCATAGGCAACCCGATTTTTCTTCTTCTGGGTAGAAACCGGCAATTTTTCAAAGTCTTATTTTGTTGTCATCTTACATATGCCTGCTTGTCGCAAAAAGGTTGGAATATTAGCAAGACTAGTCAGAAAAAGATTCGGATAAAGGGGATAATTGGCTGAATGTAATCCCCAGGTGCAATATCTAAGCTAAAAGGGCTAGTATAATCCTTCAGATATCTGAATGGAAATACAGCATTGAAGCAGACAGGTCATGCTACCTTAATTTAGCAACGGCACGCCTGCTAGAGCTTTGCTGTTCTCTGCAATCCAACAAGACTGAGACCTGAACGCTAATATTGATAAAGACGAACCTTCAAACTCTCTTTTGTGTAAAACACACGTACTCATAAGTCGCAGTGAAAACTAAGCATGAAACTTGGCGGCTTAGGTCAAGGCTGCACATGGACAGACCCCGCACGGAATCAGTGATTTCAGAAAACCATTAGTGTGAAATATCAGCCAAAACCATCCCACTGTAACGTGACACTTGGCATCATCATGGTGGGTGCCCTCAAGGCTGAAAGGACTTAGGGGTATGGGAAGGCATGTTTCCATTTGTCATTGCAGTGGCAAGGAGTGACTCCAGTCACTCTCACACACTTAGGGTTGTGCTATGGTACTGGGATGTCCTTTCTGCTGCTTGAACAGGAGTAAAAGGACTGGGCAATCTGGAGATGACATAGGTTTTGAAGAGGCAAAGCATGTGCAATGGCACGGCAAAGGCTCTGGCATTCAGTAGCACACAGTGCACCCCGGAGCTCCAGGCAGGTGAAAGTTCCCAGAGAGAGGGCACCAGAGAAGGTGAAAAAGAATATCCCAACTGGACAAGTGTCAGGACACCTCTGTAGCTAAGGCAGTATGTATGGCCAAGTAAATCGGGTGCACATGGGTGTACAAGATGTACTTTTACAGGAAAACATAGACAGCTTCTGTCTCTGTGAACTACTAATTTATTTTAAGAGACCCTAGGCTGGAAATGCATGCTTTCACCAGAACTCCTCGGAGACATTCAGAGATCTCAAGTGGCTTTCAGCTTTACAGGGAAGATATTTCTCTTACCTTGCTTTAAGTACTTCATTCACTTTTTGTTCTAGTTCTAATCTCCTCTGCCGTTCCTTTTCTAGCTCCTGCCTTAACGTTTCAGCGTTTGTTTCTTCTCTCAGCTTCCTGAGTTCCTCCTCTGTTAATTAAAAAAGAAGAAAAAGATTTAGTTACCCTGAAGTATTTCTGTAAGAGAATTAAAACCTAATTATGACATATTAGGTGGTGGGTTATTTTAAATCTGTGCTATACCAAATATATTCACCAGAAAAAACAAGTAATCAATGACTAGAAAGACTTCATAAAAAGCGCAGAGCTGTATCATGTACAAAATGTTTAATCACAATTGTTAAAGCAAGGGGGAAAACAGCTTTAAAGTTTTCAACATGCAATGTATCAAAAATAAGGCCTTGGTACAAGCTATGTTTGTCTAAATAAAATGTAACATACCCTTAGCTCCCCAAAGAAATAATCAGCAGGAAAGGCTGTCTATTGCTAAATCCAGTGGTCATAACAAGGAAAAAAAAAAAAAAAAAAGAAAGGGTATCTGTTTTCTTCCCCTCTGTTTATTGGTAGAAACCCCCCCCAACATATACTCACATAAAGTTATATCATGCCATATAGCCATCTGTTCATCAATTTCTGGCACTTCTGCATTTTTATACAAGCCGGATGGCCCCATTATGGACCTGAATATCTTACAGTTTTAAGAAGGGATTACGAGTCAAGGAACTGACTGTTACTCCTGAGTAACATGCTCTAACATGTTACTAACACGCTCTAACATGTTACTCCTGAGTAACATGCTCTAACATGCTCCAGGCAATCCTGCTTCAGCAGGGGAGTTGGACTAGATGATCTCTATGGTCCCTTCCAACTCTAAAAATTCAGTGAAATTCAGTGAAACTAAATTCAGATTTTGACCCTTTTCTGAGGTTACCTTGTGCCCTACTAACTTCCATGTAATGATTTATATACAAATATATATACATATGTATACTTACTTCAACAAACACTCTCACAACTTTTTAAATGAGAATTTGGTGTTAACCATGCATAAGGCTTTTTCTTTGGCTAGTTAGCCTTGCTTTTTTGTCACGGGCAATATCGCTGTTTATCACCTTATTTTACTCTAGAGCTACAACACTCAGCTACTATCGCTGATCACTTTTCCCAGATAAGTACACAAGAGACATGACAAAAAGATTAGGAATCCCTTTTTTATTTTTATTTTTTTCCTCTTTTTAAACAAAAAAAATTACTCTACATTTTGTTCTCTGGAATGGTTTTTAAGCTCAATGTGAACAATAAATAGTAGAACAGCAGGTATATTTCAAGCTTAAAGAAAACCAGAACAGAGAATACTTGCTAATTCCTCTATTGACACAGGAGTTAAGGCTTTACATCATTTTACAAGATTCATATATTATGTTCTACCCTCCAGCAACCTCTTCTGTTTCTTTTCACACATTGTATTGTAAATCTTTGATAATCAGATAATTTCGATATCTGAGCCTCTCTGACTCCAATGATTATGTGTTTTGAGAAGGTCTGAAGCCCCAGTGCAAATATTCAGAACTGATAAACTCTCCCCCCTCTGCAGGAGGCCCTTGTGCATTATCTCTGATCATTTTATCTGCTGTGCAAGTTAGGTGGTGGTAGATTAACTGTACTCCTGCTGCACTAAGAGGTTTAGGGCACAGAATTAGGAGAGACGGGAAAAAGCTACATGAATCAAGAGGACAGTACAGCATGATGGCTTCCACTATGAGGCTACAGACTGACCTCCACCAAACTGAAAGGAGAGCTGTCATCTCACCACTGATGTTTTGTTAGTGACCACAGAAAGAAGAGTGGGAGAACAGAAAGCGTGTTATCCTCCAGCATCTAAAACTGAAATTTATTCCCACGGGTAGGATGGGGAACTTTAACTGTTGCAGCAGGTATTGTCTCCCCTGTAAATAAATTGAAAGACACGGCCATAAGGGCACACCTATAAGTGGAGCATATGTGCATCCTAATTATGCGTCCACAAGGAATTTTAAATCCAACAGGAAAACTGCATTTATAAGTACCTTATCCTACTTTCAAGGGTTTGTCTTGTTCCAGAACAAGAGCATGCACACAGCTGAGGGGAAACATCTGTTGCACTTCAAATGCACTGGAGCTTGTGCAATATCATAAAGATATTACAAGAAGTTCCAAAGCTTGATAGGGATTTTATCTTCTCAAGACCATTAAAGGGAAAAAATTCTTCATGAAGTACTTTTTTTTTTAAAAAAGAGGAAGTGACTATGCATTGTGTACACAGAAGAAAACCACAAGTAGTGTAAATTAACCTCAATGCCCTTGAAAGTCTACTCAGATCTTCCAGCTTCCTTAATTCTAGTTGTTCTGATCGCGCTACATCTTGTTCCATTAAAAGCAAAACAAAACCCCCAGAAACTTGACCATTAGGAGGACAAACAGTCCCAGAAATGCAGAGTTTCTTTATGCAAAGAGGCAGAGTTAAAGGGTACACAACGAACGAGGTAGAACTCCTATAAAACAAAACAAAAAATACAGCATCTCATCATTAAGGATTGTCACAGCTTCATATTTCATGGCATTTCCTAACTTTCAAGCACATGACTTTGTAATTTAAATCCACCCACTGCAACTGCTCTGGCCCCTCCAAATCTTTAAAGCAGCATTTGTTGCTACTTTGGCAGCACTGCGGTCTGGCATTGTAAAACCTCCGTGTTTGGTTAGTTAAATACTTTACATTTGCTAAGCAACAGAGGGAAAAAATAAATAAATAAATGCAACAGAGGGAAAAAATAAATAAATAAATAAATAAATAAAGTGCTCTTCCTTGCTCTTTCCCCTGAAATAATCTACAGTTTGGCCAAGCTGAACTGAACTTTCAGAGGACAGATTTCTAGTCCTGAGGGCTCCTCCTGTAGAACAAGTGAAGTTGGCTACAAAGAGCAGAGGTCACGGACCCTTGAGAAGAGCCTGTAAGAACATTTCACCATGGTATCTATCTATTGAGCTTTACAGTTGAGTATCCTCCTTGACAATGAGAACAGACTGCTCCTTGGACTTCATCTTCAGACAGTCAAAATTCAAAGATCCTCCCCCCTCCACACACACACAAAAAGATAAAACATAAAAGGACAAGCTTCAGGTCCAAGATTAATCAGCTTCCATAATTTCCCTCCCAGGTACATCAATCTCAGCTCCCTACCTCCCGCTGGGCAAAAAACTTTAAAATACTACAAGAGGCTCAGTGTACATCTTAACTGGACATGCAGGTGATGTGAGCAGCCGTAAAGGTGACTTGGTTAGATGGGGAAAATTACCGAACAGAAGAAAACGTCTGCTGAAGTGCTGACAGAGAAAATGCCTGCCAGCCTGGGAAACAGAAGCATCCTTGCGATGAGCAGCTGGACTCTTAGAAGTACACAGCTGGGTACCTAGAAACCAGAGACATCCTGAGATGCCACTAATAAGTGCAAAACCAAGGAACTGTAACAGCAACTTATCTGAAAAGGTGAAAAACAGTCTGGAAAAAGGGGAAAACATTTTGAGAAAGTAAGAATTGGTAACTGTCATTGGCTGTTCTATCTGCAAGAATAGGAGAAGTCTGGAAAAATAAAAATTGCCAAAAGAGAACAGAAAACATCAACATCTATTAGCTATGCCAGGTGAAAAGCAGAAATTAACAGCATTTATTGGTTGCTGAAGTGGTGGTGTCCTACATCTCTTTAATTCTCTATGTTATAAAAATGACTTAACTTTTACCCAAAACAGAGTTTCTCTGTGAGAACTTCCCATGCTGCACGTACTTTTCCTTTCCTAATTAGGCTGAACTCTCTGCATAAACTTTCCAAGAGATCTTGGACCCTCTTGGGGGAGAGTTTGGTTTGTCCTTCCACTTCTGCGATGGCTGGGTCCCCCTCTGGGGTGGCTTCGTCCTCCCCTCTGAGATGATTTGACACCTTCTAAGATCTGTCTAAATAAGCTTGCTACTGGTACTATTGTGAACATAGAGACACATACGCATATAACTGATCTATCATAAGTATTTCTGCTGCCATATTATTGATGTTTGCTTCACAAGTGGTAAGCTTGTAGTAACCTGTAATAATACACACCTACTTGTTTGCTGCCATACTATTGATTGTTGCCAATAATTTATAGCAGCTTTATATATATATATGCACATATATATTTTCTTTCAAATATATATTCACTTTGTCAACCACAGGTATAGTTGCTAGTGGTGATTTTTCTGATATTTGTGGAAATCTGTAATACAGTAGAGAAATTTAGAGTAAAAAACCTTATGTATTACAGAATCCTACCAACCCACAGTCACAACCACTATACAACCGCAGGCTGGGTAACCCTTTGGGTTGTGACAGCAGGTGTGACCCTGAAAAAATGCTTTAAAATCACTCTGACGAAGTCAACTTGTGTAAAAAAGCAGGACAGTATTGGGATAATAGTGCACTTTTAAAAACGAGAGAAAAATTTGAGAAAAGACAACAATTGTGTTTCAACTACATTAACCTGCATATTATTGCACTGTAAACCCTAGGAGAGCTGAAAGACCACCGTCAGCAATGCATTTCAAAAGTTACCAGAAAAGTGTATCCACATCCGGTTTTCCAGAGCCTTTTATCATCCTTTAGGTGTAAAACAACTGTTCTACCTGCGCTCTAAGGATTTAATAATTTAAATTTAAAGACTTAACAATTCAACAAATTTAGTCGGTACCATGTAATTGTTAAAAGACAACCTATCCAGCTTTTTGTTGCATCATCCATATCATCAGCCACTAGAGCAACTGAAAAATTGCAGTTTGCTCTCCAGAATACACAAGCTTGTAAGAAAAGTTTTGATAAAAAGCTCTTAAATACCAAAGTATTTATTTCAGGTGAGACTGCATAGTATCTGAGTGGTGTTTAGAAAAGAAGGATGATGCATCAGGCTGGGAAGGCGCGGCAGCAGGTTGGATTTCTAATTCAATACCGCATGTGCAGTAAAGCGGATGTCTCCCTTAATACGGGGATTGGAGGTGGATTAGGGAGTCTCCTAGTAGCTATTTTACATAATAGTATTCCTTTGTAGGCCTACAGGTACGCTGCAAAATCCCCCTCTCTGACAAAGTGATCAAAAATAAAATAAAATCTAAACAGCTAGAGACTGCAGACCACTGTTTCTACCTACCAAATCAGTTTAGTGTTAAATCTAAAGAGATAGTTAAAAACTAGAGATGCCAAAAAGCATACATGCACTGTCATATTTACATGGGGAAACACCAGGACTTAACAAGACAGAAATAACCCTTCTACGTCGATGTTAATTATGGCAAATCTCCCTACAACCCTTTGAACATTACCAGAGTTCAAGTATGTTGTTTAATTGGTACTGAACGCACTAAATCCCAATCACACGCCGTCAAACTGGATCTCACCAGCCACACTGCTGGAGCGAGACAATGGGAATTTTCTCCATCACATGAGCTACATTTATTGAGTGCATGTCCCTTCCTTCCCTACCCTGTTTTATATAGGTGTTTTGGTAGAGTAGAGAAAGGAAACAGTTAAACAAAAAACCCTCACATTTTCACTATAACCCTTCTCCAGCTCGGTCTGGTTTACCTGCACACATCAAAACCCAGAAGTGACCTGTCATATTCTGAAACAGTCATTCCAATTTGCCTTAAAAAAATCCTAACACAGATTTGGCAGTTAAAGAATCCCTTTTTGGCAATTAAACAATCCCTCTTTTTACTTGGTTTCCATCATTCTGTTGAGCTTCTCTGCTCTTTCAAAGGCAGAAGAGCTCCTGCTCCAGTACTTACAATAAACACAGCTTTTGAGGACTAATTTTTGGGTCTCTTTGCATACGCCCACAGGGCAGGGAGCAGCGTGGGCTCCCTCTTCGCTGATAGGCAATAAGCCAGCTCTGATCCAGAAGCAGTGGAGGAAAGGCTGAGGCTGAACCATCATCCCATTCTCAGTGCAATTAATATTCCCCTGGTACTATTTTCTTCACCTCCATAGCACAGTTTCATGTGAAGTGTTCTTCTACTTCATGTGAGGAGGGAGAGCGATTTACAACGCACATCACATTTGACAAGAACATCCTCCTCTGTGCAAACTGGTCTAGTCTCCTCTCTCCATTCCTGTTTGGTCCCACTTCAAGTGGGTGAGGTTAGAAAGAATTAAGATGTCATTACTATGTACAAAATAGTTATGTTAACAACCAATTAGTAACTTTACATATACATATACTGTTTTCAGCGGAGCTTTATTGTATTACAACAGACACAGGATCATATCGCCTTCATTGCAGAAGGCTTCTAAATTAAGCTTCCTGAAAATATGCAAACTATTTTAAAAATCAATAGCTTACTGAGACAGATCCCCTTTTCAAAACATCAAGTGGGAAGTTTTCTATTGCTAGATACACTTTTGCCAGCTTGAGCGTCATGAAAAGTACTGCTCTATGAATTTTCACAGATTTCAGAGACTAAAAACGCCAGAAAAGTTGCAGAATCCATATAAAATGAAGGGAAATGCAAAAATTTTGCCAATTATTGCAGGAACTGTTTTCACTCCCTGGTTTTGGCAGAAGTGAAACAGGCTGTAAATGTTGAAATACTGTCTGGTTTGGGAAGAGCGACAGGCTCTTCCAAGGCTTTTGTTTTACTAAGCCGAGCAGGGAAGGGCAGGTTCCACACGACGCTCCCAAAGTCTCCAGTCACACAAAAGGGATGGGGCACAGCAGTGCTGACCGTGGCCCTGCTTGAGCTTCCACAGTGACTCTGCAGTTCACGAAGCCGAGCTGGGCACGCAAGAAAGGCAGAAGCAAGAGCACACCCCACCTACATAATGCCATGTGTGGGCGGCATCTGTTCGAGCCGGTGGAGGAGCTAAAACAATACATCTCTGGCAGCGCAGTGCTGCACTTGGGTTCATCAGCCCCACGAAAAGGCGGCGTGATGGCATGTGAGCCTCCTGGGTTAGACCCTCCAGCGCTCCGGCATCTTCGTGCCACTGGGTGAGACACCAGCATCTCCAATGACAAGAACAGATTGCACAAGCCACTGGGTGCAGAACAAGGACCAGCCCAGGACTCCAGACTGCTGCCACCCTGGGCTGGAGCTGCATCTGTTCCCTCTCCCCTGGTCTCAGGAACTTTGTGCTCTTGGAATCCAAGTTGAGAGTGAGCAAGAGCACAACCCATCCTCCATCAGTCAGAGCAGAGTCCTCACAGATGAGAAAAGGCACCCTGAATCCTGAGGATTCAGACTCAAACATCCCACAAGTGCTCTAACCTGCTTACAATTGCCTCTTCCAACAATGTTTCCAGGAAAATGAAGCCAGAGTTTTGGAAGGGTTTTTTTGTCCAGGAAGGCTAGAAGGAACTCTGTACACATGGTGCATCATGTAAACATCTCTGGGTATAAGGAAAACTTTTCCCACACCTCTTAAAAAACTTTCTGTAGTTTTTCAGGAATTCTTCCAGTCAGAAGTCAGACTTATAAAAACTTAAAAAATTTGTTAGTACAAAGCAAGCAAGTGCAGCTCTGGTGAAGAGACAGCTCTGCAGCAAAGCCTGGACACACATCTTTTTACTGCAGCTTTTCTGGGTGCCCAGGGAAAACATCCAAGCAGACTCCCCACCAGTCACCATATACAAACCACAGTCCTCTTCAGAGGAACTCCACAAACTCGAGGGACACGTGCAAATGTCCCAGAAACACCCTGTTAGCGTCTAGGAGTCCATGATCTTAAGCTGAAAGAAAGGAAGCTTAAGGGGAGAAATAAAGGGTGTGAGAAGCCCAGGACAAGCTCCACTGCCACAGCAGCCTCGGTGCTCACCAGCATCGGCATGATTTAGGAGCCCATGCTGCAGCGTCAGGATCCCTTGACCAGGGTTGACCATCAAGCAAGGAATGGCTACTACATCCCACAGCTGGTATTTGGGTGCCTCAGACACACACAGCAGCTACTTACTCTCTCACCAGGATCTGCACCTGCTATGTAAAATCAACTCTTTATTACACTTTTGAACCAAAGGTGACTACGAGCTGCCACGTCAGTAAGACGACAGCAAAACCAATGCAGTGAATCCATTCCTCTGCTCTTCTCTAGCACTGCTACTGTAGGTGTTTGACCCTCACGTCAGGAAAAATTACACCGAGGATGTTCTGCCATAGCTGGTGACTGGACTCTGACGCAGCTTCATAGTCAGTTTGTTGCATACAATGACTATGGGTGTTTGAGGAGGTATTAGCTTTTCTGTACAGAACAGGACTTTGTAGTCACAGGTCTTTTGCTAGTCACAACCACCACCACACACTTCACCTCTAAGGTTTATCGCTTTCTAACACCCCAGATCTGTCTGCAGACCACATACAGTTTTCTAGAGCTCTACTTTCATGAGGTTTGCATTCTGCTAGGTCACTCTTCTTACAAAGAATCATTGGGTCATTTATACCAAAAAGCAGAAGCCAGAAAAAACACTGTGAAGTCAGTCACATACGAAGTCTAAAAAGGCACATGAGAATGAAGAGTGTGGGGAAGCGGAAGTTCCACTGGGAAAGAAGCATAATCCTGACTTCTTTTGTAATGTTGGTATAAAAAACATAACCAAAACCAGCCATTTCGTAAGCCCCCAGAGACTCCTGCCACAGCCTGCTGTACAGAGCGGAATGCAAAACCCTTGTGGGAGAGGACTTTACTTCCTCCTAGAACTTTTCATCCTCACACGGCATTTTTTTCATTTACCAGCTTATGACTAACCCTCTTCCCTAACAGTCACCTGGCCTGTTTACTTTTAGCTGCTGCTATCACCAGCTCCTCCTCCCTGAGCTGCTAAAATTAGCATTGCAAAAGGTTTAACACAGGCAAACCATAGGATGCACTTGTGCTTTCAAAGCACCGTGTAGCACCAGGACCAGAGCGCTGATACCTGCAAAACTGCCCTCCACAAGGAGGCACAACCAGTAATGGGGAGAAAAACCGAATGTTTACCCCAATGAGGTGCAAACCTAGAAAGATATTGCCTATCATTTTGTTTTATCAAATGCAAGAGCAGGAAGCACGTTATTATTTCTTGGTCAGATACAACTAGGTTTTGAAATGGATGCACTAACACCACTACTAACCTCAGCATATGGATCTAGCTGCCCCAGTTCAGTAGTTACCTTCCTATCCTGAACCCTCAGCTAGCACCAAGGCAGTGTTCACATGCATTAAAAACAAGGTTATAGTAATACACAAAGTCCTTTAGAAATGGATGATTCTGATGGAAACAGCTCCAAGACAAAGCTTTCTCCACCCAAGTGCATTCAAGAGGTCCAGCAGACAAAGCTCTCTGCACTTTCCCTTCAGCAGGCTTTCAAGCCCCCATCTGCAGGAACCCACCCTGATGCCACAGACTCACCAGACCCAACGTGCACGTTTTCAGCATTCCTGTAATGAGACTCAGAAGGGGCCATTAGATTACAGAGATTAAGACCATTCCTGCACAGACAGGAAAAGCAACTTTAGCCCTTTTGGCTGGAAGAGTCAGCTGATCCCTCCCGTGCTTAAGATGTCATTATCCACGATCCCTTCCTCCACGTGCCTCATCCTCCTGTCACTCCGCAGCTTAAACCCCTCGCATTTCCAGTCACATTTTATTTGCATTTACAGCCATGCAACACGCTAAGCATCTCCTCTCCGCCGCCACTTCTCCGGATGTTTAGATTATCCCTTCGCTAAGGAAGAGATCCATCTGGTATCTTAGAAGAAGATATTTTCCCTTTACAGACAACCAGTTGTCTCCAGTAACTATTTGCTCCAGATTTCCTCTGCAGCTTTTAGAGGCTGCAGTTTGGTTTGGGATGAGTTTCACTGAAAACACTGCTCAGCCAAACTGCACCTTCTACTTGAGCCTGATAATGGCTGAATGGAGTTTAGAGAAGACTTAGCAGTTTGCTCTTCCTTTAGCCAGGCACTCGCAACTACAAACCCACACTGACTTATAGGAGTGTTGTCTATGTGCACCTTATACATAATATATAACTAGGAGAAAATCTCTCCTCCTCCTCCTCCACACCTCTACAAATAAGAGGTATGGAAGAGGCAAAAATGAAGTCAGGATCAAGCGGACAATGATTAGAAACTCAACACATTATAGAGAAAATCCGTGGAACTCTAAATTTAATTTCCCCCACATATTAGCAGTTGCTTTGATTTCTGCACACCTAGCTGGAGAAAGTGGAGTAGGAGGAAATGACAAACAGTTTATGTAAAAATACAATTCTAGAAAGGTGTCCTTAAGGAATTCCATTATTAAAAATAGTATGCAAATACAGCTGAGTGACTAGCCTTCTTAAAAAAAATATATATTGCAGCAATAGGATTAAAATAAAAATAAAAATCAGGCTTTCTTCCAAGGGCAAATTAAAGTAAACAAACTGCACATTTCAAGAATGTTTGTCTGCTCATCGTCAGTTCACTTTTGGGAAGAAAAAAAAATACTGAATCAATTCTAGTACCAAAAAAAAAACTTAATTCAAAAAGAAGAAGGAAAAAAAAGAAAAGAATACATGGCCCATATCCAAAAAGTGATTTGCTACTTCATTCCAACTGAGAAAAATTTTTTACAATGAGGGTGGTGAGACACCAGCACAGGTTGCCCAGAGAGGTGGTAGACGCCCCATCCTTGTAAATATTCAAGGTCAGGTTGACGGGGGCTCTGATCAACCTGGTCTAGTTGCTTATTGCAAGGGGGCTGGATTAGATGACCTTTAAAGGTCCCTTCCAACCCAAACTATTCTACAATTCTATGTATTTCAACCCCAAATTTTGAAGGGGTGGGTAAGGGATGAGTGTTAATGTGCTTCTTTCTCTACCAGTTTATCATTCTTATTCTTGTTTTTTATGTACAGAGTTGCACCCAACTTGCCAGGATAAGGCTATAACTGCAGCTAAAGCAAATCTAAGGCTTTGGTAAAGAGCTCTTGACCTAACAGTATGGGCTGGAGTCACCTGGGACTTACCCACATCACCCAGCTGAACTACCCTGTCGGCTGAACCTCCAACCATCTGCACAAAGTTTACATGAGAGGGTGAGCTTCACTATCCCTTTACCCTGGAGTTTGCTACAAAGGTCTGTGCAAAGGAAACAGATTCAGCTAAAAAGTGGTAACATGGTTGATCTGAAGGTTTTCAAACTACAGCATGAACCTAAAAAGTAAAAATACTCACAAAAACGAGTGCCCCACATGGTTACTGTAACCACATACTAAGGATTGAAAATGGATACACCAGCCGTGGAAGTGTTTGGGAACCATATAATGTTTTCATAGCAAAATACGTGTCCTAGTTCAAATCAGAAATCAGTTCTGGGAGTCCTATTGTTTCTGTTACACAACAGATTACATCAGGAAATCACAAATGTCCCATCTAGTTTTAAGAACAATTTGAAAACAGCAGCTAAAGCAATACATCTTTGGGGATGGAAGGAGTACGTGGTAACTCTGTATTGCACAGTTAAATAAGAATTCAAATAAATCACTGAAACCGACAAGGTGAGTCAAACAAACCTTTCAGTTTTTGCTTGCTATTCCAATCATGATACCTCTTCCAGATACCAGTGGAAGCTGATAGCAGCTCACTATAAACTCTTTCCCAGTCTCCTTTATCATGCCTCTTTCTCATATACAAGGTAAAAAAACATCAAAGAAATCTTGCCAAATGATAAAAGAGTCACAGAAAATTAATTCCAAATCCTTGAGAATATGCTGAAGATAAAACACAGTTCTTGCTGTTAGATTATAATCTAGAAATTTAATAGAATCTATAACCTTGTTATTTCTACCTCTTAGAAAATATCTGACAAGCTCCGAACTCATAAAACCAACCCTTATATTCTGAAGTCCAAAAATAATCCATTAAAACGACCCTTTTGGGGAGCAACTGAGCAAGAATTCTCCTTGATTTATTGCAGAGATCTCTACTTCTATCAAGCTAAGAGCATGCTTGTCTCGCATTTTTTCAGTTTTAACTATCCTGTCTTACAAGTCAGCAGCTCGGATCTGCTGAGATAAAATCCCAGAAGTCTTACAGGTACCCCAGCCATGAATGACAATTTTTTCTCATATATACGTATATACACATACACAAAACCAAACAAGTAACACTTGAAATCTACAGATACTCTTATTTCTTACACCACTTACCAGTGATTCATATACTGTTAAGACACATGTGTTTTAAGACATATTACTTGGAATTATTCAGGTTGGAAAAGACCCTTGGGTCCAACCATCACCCCTACTCTACAAAGTTCTCCCCTATACCATATCCCCCAACCCCACATCTAAACGACCCTTAAACACATCCAAGGATGGTGACTCAACCACCTCCCTGGGCAGCCTATTCGAGTGTCTGACCACTCTTTCTGTGAAGAATTGTTTCCTAATGTCCAGTCTAAACCTATCGTGCTGCAGCTTGAAGCCATTCCCTCTTGTTCTATCGCTAATTACCTGTGAGAAGAGACCAGCACCAACCTCTCTACAGTGTCCTTTCAAGTAGTTGTAGAGAGTGATGAGGTCTCCCCTCAAACTAAACCGTGCCAGCTCCTTCAATCACTCTTCATAAAAATTATTTTCCAGGCCCTTCCCCAGCTTCGTTGCCCTCCCCTGCACTCGCTCCAGCACCTCAATATCTCTCTTGTATTGAGGTGCCCAAAACTGGACGCAATACTCAAGGTGTGGCCTCACCAGTGCTGAGTACTTGCTGAAACAGCTGCCAAGGAAACGCGTTGGTCACCCCTTAAGAAGTCTCTTCCTTCTATACAATTACGACTAGACTAAAAAACACCTATTGCAACCACATTAAGGTTAATTCTAAAATAAGCCGAAGATGTCAACACCAGGACTTCAACTAAGCAGCTTTTGTCATGTAGTGAGGTATGTTCTGAGGAATGCAATGAGGAAAAAAATATCCATGTGACACAGAAACCTTGGGAATGCTTTTAAGTTCCTCCTAGAGAAGTGTCAGCCCACGTGCTAGCTGCACATCAGCCCACATGCCATCCACACATCAGCCCACTTCAAAATTCAGATGCCAGCTTCTGCAGTTTAGAGAAGCCTTATTTCAGCAGGCTTAAGCCATGCCTTTCCACACAGCATTAATTTTATACTTACGTAAAAAGTGTTTTTCCAGTAAGGCTATTTCCAGGTGACCTTTGATCTCATTCAGTCTGTCAGATTCCGTTCTGTTAAAATCCTGAACTCCTGAAGCCATGATGATGGTCCCTGGACCAGCCTATAAGAAAGCAAGAACACACTGACAGCTCAGAGGCACAGAGGGTTTTTTTTTGTCATTTAAATACATCAACTTTCTTCTGGGCCACTGAAGAAACAGCCACATGAGAAACTTGCAAGTATCAACAACTCTGCACGCCTCTTATTCAGCATTAAATTACCACAATAAATGAGTGAAAGCTAATCAAATGCATAGCATCTCCCATGTGAGTTTACAGAATGCACTTCTGCAGAGCTCAGGGAGTTACAGAAAACAAAGATTTTTAATTTCCTCCCCCCCCTTATCAGTTCTGCTGCATCATCGTTTAGCCTTTCTTCTAATGCTATTTATACTATCCCTCCCCTCTTCCCACTCAATGAGTGGTCATTACAGCACACTTGACACATGAAATTGTGAAGCTAGCAAAAGTAATTCTTTTCTAGATATTCACACAGTTTTCAAAACACATATTGTGTATTTTAATATCCATTTATGGAATGCATAATTCTGAAGACTGCAGTTTCTCTGCAAAGAAGTTCAGCGCAAGGGTCCCCTGCTCCCCCACCTCCAGCACAGCCCAGTTACTGCTGAAGGATGTGGTTGGTCCCCAGAAGCTCATCCTGGCAGGCCAGGAGAGGGGGAAGTCAGGAGACTGTGTGTCATGACCGATTTACCAGCACCTCGAATGAACTCAGCACTAGAAATACTGCAGAATGCAAGAATTAAAGCGCAACTTAGCTAAGAACAGTATTGATGACAGCCACCTCCATGAACGGATTACAGAAAACCCCCAAGCCCATGCAGCAGAAGGCAGGTGATGAGATCCTCCTCTCATAAAGTGGGCATTTTCAGACAGCAAGAGAAAGGGTGGGTGACTGCATCTCCTGATGCTCTCTGTGTGCAGTTCTCCCCCAGGTACAGTCTGCCAACGAGAATTACAGGAGCTTCTCCAACCGCTTATATTCAGAAGTGCTACGTTACAGAAGCCTACATTTACAAAAAGATTTCAAGACAAAAAGGGATTTGTTTACTTATCCTAGCCATTTTCGCACCCCTTGTTTGAGCTCTGAAAACATACAGGAACTGTTATTGCTTTCAAAAGTCAGCTTGCATACATTTAAGCATGACAGTTTAAATTATATACATATATAAACCCAACTGATCTACAAGAGAGTTAATTAAAAGACATTTTCTATGTTTTAGGAAAGATGTGCAGAAAGCTCACTGATGGCAAAGTACTTTCACTGTTGGGAATGATTCGCACTCTTAAAATAAAACAGTGTGGAGATACCTATTAAACATCTGTTTTCTTGCTTGAGCTAAACAGATGCTGAGTTTAAGCCTCTGAATTTGTCTATACAGGCAAATTAACACTCTGTAGGCATTTAGCGCATGGCTTTTACCTGGCACCAAGTCCCCACCTGGGCTTGCTCAATACAGTGCCAGGCAGAGACGCTATTTCCATTCCTGAAAGCAGCAGTTACACCCACACCACCCTCTGCCAACACTGCTGGCCCCGATGCTGAGCAGAAGCCCTCAGCTCAGCAGCAGCTTGTGCTGCTTCACATTCTGGAGCCAGGACAAGCCACGGCACAGCAGAGACGGACAGACCCCAGGGCAGCCCCCAGACGGGGAGCTGTACCGCATCCTCCTCCTCCCCGTGCTCTAGATGTCCCCTTCACACCTGCATTTAGCCAGGGAGGTGCCGTACAACATGCCATTTGCAACCACCCCAGCCACTGCTGAAGAGTAACAGCCCTCTGTTTTCAGATGAGCACGGGATGGCAATTAACCTCTGCACTGATTTCTTATCTATAATATGTCATATTTATTTATGCCAAAAGATTTAGTGTTATCACTTGCCAGACACTTGGAGAGCCCCTAGGAGGAAGGTGTGGCTGAAGTCGAACAGCAGCACCTCTAAAATGTGATCTACAGACAGGCAAAAGGAAAGGGTTATTAAAACACAGCAATCTGCCCAGGCATTACAGCATGGCTTTCTATACCTGGTACAAAGGGACAATCTCTGCTCAGGAGTTCATACAGAGCTGTCTAAAGAAACAGTGCCACTGCTTAAAAATAAACAAACAAATAAATAAAATCACATATAGGTCAAAGAGCAAGACGCTGTACTCATCAGGAACGCTCCCAGGTTCTGAGCATGTATTGGGTTTGCATGGCAAGGTTTTGGTAGCAGAGGGGCTACAGGGATGGCTTCTCTGAAAAGCTGCTAGAAGCTTCCCCTGTGGCCAATAAAGCCAATGCCAGCCAGCTCCAAGAGGGAGCCACCACTGGCCAAGGCTGAGCACATTAGCGATGGTGGTAGTCCCTCTGGGATAACATATTTAAGACGGGGGAAAAAACCTGCAACAGAGAGAAGAATATGAGAGAGAAACAACCCTGCAGACACCGAGGTCAGAGAAGGAGAAGGAGTTGCTCCAGATGCAGAACCAAGATTCCCCTGCAGCCTGCGGTGAAGACTACAGTGAGGCAGGCTGTGTCCTGCGGCCCATGGAGGTTAACACTGGAGCAGATATCCACCTGCAGCCCATTGAAGAGCCCATGCCAGAGCAGGTAGATGCCCAGAGGCAGCTGTGACCCCATAGAGAGCCCATGCTGGAGCAGGATTCTGGCAGGACCTGTGGAGAGAGAAGCCCATGCTGGAGCAGGTTTGCTGGCAGGACTTGTGATGCTGTGGAGGACTCACGCTGGAGCAGCCCATGCCTGAAGGACTGCACCCCGTGGAAAGGGCATACACGGAAGCAGCTTGTGAAGAACTGCATCCCGTGTGAGGGACCCATTCTGGACAACTTAATGGAGGTCTGTCTCCTGTGTGAGGGACCCCACGCTGGAACAGGGGAAGAGTGTGAGGAGGAAGGAGCAGCAGAGATGTGATGAACAGGCCACAACCCAAGACAGTACCTGGCTCCTGACCGACTAGTCCTTGGTCTCCAACCCCACGTGCTGTGGTAGGAACAGGAACACAGAGACTGAGGTGAGGGGGAAGAGGAAGAAGAAAGAGACTAGCAAGTATTTAAGCATATTCAAGTGTTCATCCTCACTGAAGATACTCAAGGTATTTCACCAAGAGACGAGCTACATTTCAGAAAAACATCTAGAGAACCAGCTCCACTTTTGCTTCTTCAGAGACATTAAGTCATTAATTAAAGCCCAGGATACCTTGACTATGCCTCTTAGGAAGCAGGAAAAAGCAAAAGATGCCTAGGATGGGGGACTGAGTGATATGAGTGAGCAGAAGTTTTTCCTGAAAGTTTCCAAATGGGTGTTTCTGCTAAAACTTTAGACCAAAGAAGTCTGACATTAGCTAATGGGTTAAAAATCAGCAGGTACATATCATTAAACTAACCCTAAAAGGTTACAATGACCTTCTAAATTAAAGAAAAAAGGAAAAAAACCCAAACATCCACTAAGTTAAAACATAAGGCCGCTTGCTAAAAATACTAGGAGCAAGACGGTCAAATTATCATATAACAACAAAATGGTTTAACCAGAGTACTAAGATACAGTTACAAAAGTTTGGTGGAAAACAAAGCACACAGTTTCCAAAGTCAGTGACACCATAACTTATTAATGAATACAAGTTAGAAGTATTCAGAGAACTGAGCATGTCCAGGACAGTGATATGGGAGACGTTTACACAGATGCTTCTTTTATCCCAGAAGACTTTTTCAAAAATTAAAAAATTCAAAAAGTACCTCTGTCTGAAATGAACATAACTGACTTAACTCACAAGTAAACAAAACAATTATCTTGTATTAATTCCAGCGTTAACTGGGTAATGCTTCTTTCTTCTGCTTCCTCTGCAGGCTGGTGGTGGAACTCGGGCTGGATTAACTACACTTTTAACTTAAATACAGATGTCCTTTCTTGCTTCTGACTCACAGTAAAAGCCTTGAAGGCTTCCACAGATTTCTGCTTTTCCTTCTGCTTCTCTAGCTTTGACAGTATTTGACACAGGAGCCCTCGTAAAATGTTGGCAATCACTACTACTTAGCGAAGACCGCTCACAAGGGTTGGCAGCGCCTAGGAAGGCAGCAAAATGCCAGAGTTGAGCGTGCAGAGTCAGAGCCAGAGGGGTTAAAGGAAGATTTCTGATGACGACAGACTGCTTCTAACCCACCATCAGAGTTCAGAGTTGCTGCTCCAAGCCACATCCAGCTCCGGAACTGAAAAACCACAGCTACCCCCAGATGTGTTTTTCAAGCCATCTGCAGTTCAGGCTTTTCATAACAGCACCTCCCAACCTGAGAGTTCTCTGCCTTCCCTCCCAAACCCCCTTCATCCGTCGAACCCTGGAATTTGGCCCACGCATTCAGCACCGACACCATGTTCACCATACAGCCACAGAAAAGGTACAAGTCACTTCTATAACCGGGCAGATGCAGATCTGTCCTCTCCATCTGCAGCACATCTTCAGCATCACACAGAAATGTAACTGTCTGCCATGGTTTTGACCAGATTGACCAGCCAGAATGACAGATGATCCCTCCCCCCCTCCACAAAGGAAAAGAGAGGAAGAGACAAAGAAGAGATTAATGAGTTTAGAAAAAACTAAACTACTTTAATGAAAATATAAATAAATAACAAAATAATACATAATAATACGAAAAGGGAAAAGGAAAAAAAAAGTATACAGTATATACAAAACTGTATCAAGCTCCCAGGATGATGATCATGTCACCAGCAGGCACAGGGGAAAGTCACAGGCTGGAATTGGTGATGGACAGGAGCAGGATTCTGGATCTGGAATGGTCAGATCTGGATCAAAGGCAGACGAACAGACAGGGTCCTCCTCGGACGTTGGCCATTGAAGGAAGAGAGATCCTTTGATCCCTCAGCTTTTATACTGAGCATGATGCGATGGGATGGAATACCCTGTTGGTCAGTTTTGGGTCACCTGTCCTGTCCGTTCCTCCCCATGGGTGGGACCCCTCTACGCTTTTCTGCTTCTGACCCTCCAATGGGTCAAATAACAAATTTGCCTGACCTTGGTTGTTATAGCAATAAGTATAAGCAAGGGCCTCTCTGCACACCATTCCTTGGTATAATCAGGTCTTATCACTGTGAAAGTGAACAGTTTCTGAACAATACACTGTTCATTTCAGAGTTTAGTTAGTTATAAGAGGCCCACCTGAAAAAGTAAAATTACTGAACAGAAAATTAGTTCTGTTTACCTCAAACCAGGACACTGGCCAACTCCCTCCTCCTCTTTTACTTGCAGAACATCATAGGTAGATGATTTTTCTCTAGGAATATTGAACAAAAAACACTGGTCTCATTTCCAAATTTGTAATTAACTTAGAGAGGAGCAGTTCTCAAACACAGAGGATGGGGAGCAGCAAGGACATGGTGTGCTGAGCCCAGGGGTACACAACCACCCATTCAAATCACTCTTCAGGGCCCGGCGGTGGCCAGGCAGAGGGAAGAGGCAGCTTAAAATTCAAAAATATACCTTACATTCATCTCAGCAGCAAAGCAGGGGGAAAAAGTCAGGTAAGGCCTGTAGTGATAGGACAAGGGGTAATGGTTTTAAACTAAAGAAAGGCAGATTCAGACTAGACAGAGGAAGACTTTTATTACACTGGGGGTGGCAAAACACTCGAACAGGCTTCCCAGAGAGGCGGCAGGTTTCCCATCCCTGGAACATTCAAGGTCAGGTTGGAGGGGAATCTGAGCAACCCGATCTAGTTGAAGGTGTCCCTGCTTCTCGCAGGGGGGTTGGACTAGATGACCTTTAAAGGTCCCTTCCAACCCAAAGTGTTCTATGATTCTTCAGTAATTCACCAAACTACAGATCTTGTCTTGAGAGGTCATAGTCTCCTGAGTTTCTCAATTGACACTTCATGGGCATTTTCTTCCTTCAAATTACAAAAGGGTTCCCAGTAGCTGCTGCGTTTACCTGCTGTAAGGAAAGGGAAAACCCAACAACTCTGCTCAAGAACCAAAAGCATCTACATGAATAGTTAATCCTTGGTAGCAATTCTGGGAACCATACCCATATTGGCAAGCTCCTAAAACACAGCTATATTTTACATAAATTTTAAAAAATCTAGAGCTAGCCAGGTTTAGAGACTTTAATATCTTAACTGTAATGTTTGCATCATGCTTTACACTTTTCCAAGCATTATGCTTTATACCTTCTAATCATTATAAATGAGGTGACTGATACAGAAGTGTTTAAAGTTTTAATTGACATGTTTCAGGAAAAGCCAAACTGGAACAGCAATTAAATTAATGTTTTCTGCACCACAATAACTCAAATTTAATCCTAGCACACTGGCAGGGAACTTGCGTAAGTAGATTAGACTGCTTTCAGTACAATATGTCAGGTACGAGAGCACTTTGATTTGCAATGCTCATTGCCAGGTTAGTGTAGAACCTCCACCAGTTTAAACACAAATTTATTCTTTCTCCCCTCTGCTGAAGGGGACGTCATCCTCCTCTGCACTGAGTTCATTCATATACCTGCACATAGTACTGAACGTTTCTTCCCTTTTATAAAAACAGGACATTTCTCACATTAAGAGTACATAAATTCATCTGTAGCACAAAATTATGAGACATAAGTTAAAATGAGGCAAATCAAGCCAGAATTGGCAAATACAAGGGCAACTTATGATTTTCAGGGTGCAGTCCCTATCCCTGAACATTTGCATCTTAGCAAACCAAGGTGCTGGAGCGATGTTCTAAACCTTTCTTAGGTGCTGAATTGTGATCTAGCAGGAAAGAATCCATGTTGCATCTACGGAATAGGAAGCCACAATGGCACTGAACAGAGGGGACTTTAATTACCAAGTCAGCAACACTACCTCAATTTCCAATGTCACAACAAGACAAGCGCTAATATATTCACTATTAGGAAGTAGGAATGGACCAGGTTACCCCTCTACCTATTTCATGCTTGTGGTGGTTTTACAAAACAATGCAGAAATAACAGTGCTGCATACAGTGCTGTATGTCCCTCCCTTTAAAAAAAAAAAAAACACAACAGCCAGACACCTATGGTAAAGAGGGAGGGAGGGAGGGACGGGGACGGAGGGAAGAAGGAAGGAAGGAAGAATCTGGGAAGCCATTCAGGAACTGGGAGATGCTTAGCAAAGAGTTAATTTGTTAACCAACACAGCTGTCTTGGCAATAATCTGATCACAGTGCCCAAGTACCCACAGAGACCTTAGAAAGTACCTGCCACCCACAACATACCTGGTAGTCAGGGCACTTAAATGAGAGAGGGAAAAGTACTTACACAAGCAAGCAGCCAGCCTCTAAGTTGAGACCAAACTAGTTCAGATTAAGACACCTTTTGAACAAAATGTCTCAGAAACCACCGAGGAGAATTCAAAGGAAAACAACAAATCCTTCCAACCCAAGGGCTCTCCTACCAGGAGGAAGGAAGCTGCGTGCTTTACCCAAACCCAGTCAGGATGTTTATTACTGAACTAAACAGGTAAAGTTCAGAGTTTTAAGATAGAGAATATAAGATGACCTCATCTGACCATCCTTTCTATTCTTTCTTGCACGTGCTACTTCAGTAAGACACGTGAAGCGTTGGGACTAAGTCCCACTGCTGTACCTGTGGCCTGGGACTGAACGTTCACTTCCCTCGTTAGGGGTGTGCAACAGAGGATGCTCTTTGCAGATGGCCAGGGCTCTGCAATCACAAGCATTTACAACAAGGCTTTTTACTCTGAAACCTCCATTTGTGGCAAGTTTTTGCATACGCCTGTCAAGTTCAGACACATACATAATGAAGAGGCACCTAATGTGCACATTTCTAAGTGCACTACATACCCTTGAGGCACAGCACAGAAGGGCTTTTCATTCATATGACTGTGCTGTACTGCTCTAGCAGACAGAGATAATTTTTTAATGGCTCCGTAATGATTAATACACCAGACTAAAGGGGGAGGAAAAAAAAAAAAAGAAAAAAAAAAGCTGAGAGGGGCAGAGATGAAGCCTTTGTTAAGGGAATGGCTGACAGCAGAGTCAGAGACATCTGTGTATTGAAGATGCAGATAAGGGGACCAGAACTCAAATTTTGCATGTCTATGCTCAGTTCCAAGCCACCAATCTTGCTCTTTCAAGCTTATCAGTTCTGTACTCAGATTTTAAAAGAAACAGCAAAGCAACAGAAGTGGAAGCACAGTACAACTCACATTTATCTGAAAAGACATGCAGCCTAAGATTATGCACAAGACTTGCATTGACTTCAGTATGCTTTCAACAGTTCCTTAAAGGTATAAAACAAGAAGAAATCAACAAGACTTGGTCTTCTTACGAACAGTGTAATGAAAGTATAATGCTAAGCTGCTTACAGAGCCTATAAAAGAAAACCATCCTGTATAAGCAATTTAAGATTGAGTTTTAGTCACCGAATCAAAAATAATTCAGGCGCAACTCAAGCATCTGATCTTTATATGAAACAGAGACATAATTCAGAATTCCTATGTTCACAATCTCAGCTACTATTTTAATATCGATTTAAACATACAAGCATTACTTGCATTACTTCCTTTACTCCTGGTACCTCTGCAGCACAGGGAATTATTCCTTCTCCCCTCATTTTATGGATAGGCAGCAGCACTTAATGGGACAGATGTCTGTGAGGGCCAAGCACTAATCCCCAAACTTCCCATCTGAAATTTATCCCTTATACATGAGACCACTTTCCTCATAGAAGTTTGCTTATTTCGCTAGTGTCTCTAACACAGCTGCTGTTCTTAGGCTGTTCCAGCATCACACTGGTTCTGTGACTCCTGAACATCACAAGCAAAGCAAAACAAGTCATCTGACGCTGTTGCTGTTTCCTCTCCCTTTCTGTTTTTAAACTATATTCAACTGTATCCCAAGGATCATGATAACCTACATAACACTAAGTAATCAGCCAGAAAGCAAAGTGCTTCTCTTCAAACTACCTTCTCAGCACACAGAGCTGAACAATTTGAGAAAATGGAGACCATCACCCCAGATGCGCAGCTGTAAGACTCTGTAACTAGTCAAAACTGTAGGTTTACCTCATTATTCCCTCAGCCATACCATCTTGTAACTACTGTCCTCCTAAAGAGACACAGAAAACTATATCTAGGGTGCAAGACAGATCTTTCTGGAGCCTCTAGCTCTGCCATCCAGATCCTTCTGATTAGATACAAAGGGTATTCCCTTTAAATAAATACAATGCCTTAAGTTTAATGAAAACAGACCAGTATTTGCCCATAACAAACTCAGACAATACCATGTTCGAATGGCAGAAGGACAGATTAGTCCCAGTATACACAATATCTACTGTTTTAACAAATGACAGATGCTTTCAGTAGAACAAGAGCAAAGGCAAGGCATTTAACAGACCTTCCTTGTCTAAAGAGCTTGAGGATTTGCATACAATAGACTTTTTGTGACAGAAAAATGCTCTGTCATTACCACTTGTTTGTTCCATGATCACAGAGAACAAAAAAAAACTGGCAAAAGAGCTCAATATAAGCAGGATTGTAGGTGACACCATACAAACCCACTTTAATTTAAAAAAACTAATAGCTACAGAACAGGATACGAGCTGCCAACTCCAAAGGAGACGCTTAAGCGTATACAGTTTTAAGTCTCTTAGTTTAAAATCTGTGATGAGCAAGACCTGTGTTGCTAGAAATGAGCTTTCAGACAACAGCTTGACCACATTTGGGGGACAAAACCTGCACAGTGAATTTCCAAATAGAGTGGTACAAATCCTGACTTCCAAGTCACACTCTAGAAAACAGTCAAAAGGACAAATTGTAATTTAGATTGTGGCATTCCAAGCTCAAGGATCCACAGCCACACTTAAAAAGCAGGATTATTTTTTTCTTTTAACCATTATTTAACTTTTCCTGAAATAGTGTCTTTTAAAAAGGTAGGTCTGCTTCAGTACTTCTGTTTACAAGCATGTAAAAGCTTTAGCACCTGAAGAGTCCTGCATAGGTTTAAACCAGCTCTGTAGCATGGAAGCATTACTGGATACAACACAGCAGTGAAGAACAAGGTGGTGTGACCCTCTAACTCTAATGAAGTCACCAGAAGTCTTATCCCTACAGTCCTGGCCAGTGACATTTGAGTAGATCTGAGCTTCTCAGACTGAAAAGAAGTCTTTCCTTCACATCTGTTCATCAGTAATTCAAAAAAACAAATACGAACAAGACAGCATTCAGAAGCACATCCAAGGTCAACAAACCCATCAACCCACAACACCTAAAATCAATAGTAGGGACAGGGAACCCTAATAACAAGAAATTAATTTGATCTTTCCACAAAACGGAAGGCTATTACTGGATGCTTACTTCCTAGTCCACACGTGTTCAAGCCTTAAATCCAAAATATGGGGACAAGGAATTATTAATTTCTGTTACTGTTCTGCCAACTATATAACATAATATAATGAAAATTAAATCAAGTACTTACAGGGTCTCTCAGCTCTTCATTGTCTCGAGTTGACGTTCGAGGTATTTTCACCGGGATTTCATCTCCACATTCAGTGTCTGAAGCATTTGGAGACTCTGCTAAATCAAGGAACTCATCTCTCTTGTGACCTCTGAACCTTATTTTGTCCAACTTCTTTAGCATGTTCAGCACTGCACTCTTCTGCTTTACCTTAACATGACGGTTGGAGTCTCTGCAAGAAACAAAACACCAAGAGTACTTCAGAAAGTTTGCAATAAACCTGAATACGTGCATTCTAATCACTAACTACTTCTAACCACCTTTCAAGGGCCTTCCTGCTGCTGGAGGAAAAACATGCTCCAGATTAGTTTTTTAACAGGCATTTTTTTCCGCAGTGTAGCAGATGCATGGTTTGGTTTTCAGTAGTTGATGATTTACCATCTTCCCACACTATTATGGCCTCCTTCTCATGGCTATTTTTAAAGCGAGTCAGGATGGGCACAAACTAACAACCTGCACTCCAAAGAAAGATTAGCAAGTCAGTTTCTAACAGGTTACATGAAACGAAAGTTTAGCTGGTAAGACCACATTTTCCAACTTGCTGATACTTCTAATCAAAGACATGAAAATCCACTAAGCTTCACAACCCATCTTTAAATTCCCAGAAAAACTGGAGCAAGAGGCTGTTGTATCTCCCTGCTGCTTCAGGCTAAGGAAACAGAAAATAATAATGGTTGATTGAAGAAAGCCACCAGACAGATCCATGCAGAACATCCCACCAAAAACTAGACATCGTTGAAAATCGACCATAAACTGCATTCAAACTCTCTGCCAAGATCCTTAAAACTACCACTACTGATACTCTTGTTCACATTTTGCTAGATCTCTATTACTCCCTTTGAGATGCAAAGGAGAATCACTTTATTAGTGAAGCTTTCACATTTATTTTTTTTTCCAACTAACACTACCAAAACTTTACTGGAAGAGAAACAATGTAGCCAGTATTTTTGCTGAACATGCAGGTGTCATAGAATCAGGAGGAATAAGAAATGCCCAGGACATTTCACTTCCAGAGAAGTATTTGACATGAGCAATACTTAAATTATAAATCATAAATCGTACCAGGAGAAGTACTTTGCTTTTCAAGAGACAATAGAAGAAAGCTTAATTAATGTACATAAACTCATTGTAATGGTAGCTTTCCAAGACACTGCACTGTACCATTTCTGATGTAAACCAGACCTGCCAAATCTGTCCAATTCAATGCTCTACACATATCACACTGTACCAAAAGGTCCCAATCTCCATCTTTTTTAAAAAAAAAATTAATTAGTTCCTTGGTCCTGCTACTCTTGCAGCTGCTGCTCTGGCAATTTATAACGAAGCAGCCACAATTTTCTCTCCTATAAACTCTGCTCCTCAGCTCAGAGCATTCCATTTGTGTGGTGCCACAGCGCTCTCCCAAACGGACTTTCGCAGCACTAAAAATTTATTTTGATGCATTTGTTCCTGCTACTAACCTTTTTTTTCCCTATGGTCAATGTTGCCCTTCCCTTCATTAAAAAACATACTCAGCTTCATGGCACATCATCCCAGGCACTGGTCTGAGATGAAAAAACAAAGGTAGATCTAGACATGTGTCACTTCAGGGATATAAATAAAGAGCAAGAAGGAAGAGCCTCCCACAGCCTTTGCACTTGAGGCAATTCTCACCCCCTAACACAAACTTCTTTTCAACAGAGCTCTTTGTCTTTCCCTAGGGATTCTCCACTTACCCTAACGCTTTGGCAGTGACCATTCACACCAAGTTCAAACCAGATCGTCCCCTTCAAAATCTGCCTTAGTTTGCACCTCTGCCAAGGTTTATTAGCACCCTTCACTTAAACACAGAAGTTTGAAACCAATACAAATCCCCTACAGTGCAGCTGGAAAAAAAAACAACCACAAAACTCTTCCTTTATCAGAGATGCTTAAAGTTGCAGCCCTGTGTTTAATATTTTGCTTAAAGAGAATCACTTGTGGCAGATCACACCAAGGTTATTTTCTATGAACAGGTTTTCTTTGAAATTCTATTACTTGTCAAAGCTAAGTTTAAAATAGAAACACTTCTTGCTCATTCATTGACTATTTGATGAAGAAACTTGTCAGCTATCACATCCAGAATTATCTCCAGGCCCTACTATTAATAGCTACTAGAGAACAAATGCTATCAGGGAAGTCTAAACCTCTGATAAGCACCGGCACAGTTGTATCATGCTTCCTTCCATCTCAAAGATCTCCATCTATGTTCAACCAGTTTTACAAACCATGTAAGTCAGACCTACAGCAAAGCAGTTGTAAACCAAACCCCATTTGTTTGTCATCCATGCTGTCACTGCTAACGATACAGCTATATAAAGAAATAATAAGAATGGTAGAGTGCTATCCCTCTTCTGGTCGGCACTCATCAGCCCACACCAGTGGAGGACACACATGCATCCCAAGCCTTCTCCATCCCTCTTATGGATTGACCAGTCAACTCAAGACTGCAGACCTGGGCAGAATCAGAAGTCCCCAGCATTCTCCTGTTAAAGCCACATTTGTCCACTGCTCCCCAAATACCAGGCCTGGATCTGGACCTCCTTTTATAGCCTGGCACATACAGTACTTCAATGGACAATGATTCAAGATCAGTTTTCCCCTTAGAATGGATTCACATTCAGTTACCTCACACAAGAAACGAGAAGCAGCAAAAACATCTCAAGACAAAGTAAACTCTAACGCTATACTCTTCAAGCTTTGTCTTCAGGCAATGAAGAATGAGAGAACCCAGGAGGTGGGTGAAAAGCCACCCCAAGCAGGTACACTGCTGGGCCTTTTCAGTATCCCAGACAGTGTGGGAACATCAAGCCCTAAACTCCAGCCTCCTCCTAGGACAGTTCAAGCATTTTAGCCTCAGTCGCAGAATAACCTTCCCAAGAGATGCACCCCTGAACACATCTATGGTATTTTTACTAGTAAAACTGACCTACCTACTCTTAAGTGTGTTGCTACCTGGTCTTTTAAAAATGCAAACCTTTCTTTAAAACACCAACAGATCACTCCACTGAACAGAGTCAGCTTAAATACTCTAACACAGAGACAAGCAAAAAGATATGCCATCGGTACAAATACTTACAAGTATTATTCAGTAGGTTGACCATTAAAAGAGGAAATAGTAAAGAATCAGGTTCCTAGACATTTTTTAAGTGCTTTAAGTACAAGAAGCTGTTATATAAAAATATCTTCTCAGTTATAATTTTAAAATAATAAGATCACTTTGTCTAAAAATTGTTTTGAGTGCACCAGGCTCCCAGATTGCTTACAGTTACATTAGATTACCCTAAGCAAAAACCTGAGCTTGCCAACAAGCTCCTATAGAAACTCATTATCTGGCCTCCAGCCAAATGTGCGATCTAAGACAGGCTTTTTATGTCAGCAGCCTGCTCTTGCAACCAGCAACTTTTTTTTTTTTTTTTTAGATAAAGATAAATAAATATGGNNAAGATAAAGATCAATAAATATGGTGACATTTCAGCAGTTTCAAGCTCACTAAAAAAAAAAAAAAGAAAAAGGCTTCTCAGAGACTTTCTATTCCAAGTGGCTCAGGTCGAATTTATATAAGCTTGAGGAAACTTTTGTAAAATATAGAGCAGAATCTTACCTAGCATTAGCGTTATTGTAAAAAACAGTAACTAAATATCAAAAACCATCACCAGTATTCATTGCCTCACCCTCTCCCATCTACCCATCCACATCCCAGCCTCAACTGCTTCGGCTCCAAGTTCCAGGCTGTTTCCAATAACTCCCCATACAGCAACACCAAAGCCAACATGCAGTTTTGCACATGCAGAGCTCAGAGTGTGAATGCAGACCGACATCTCCTTCTGCTTTCAAATCAACCATAAATAAATATTATGAAATTATAACAAAAATACAACTATTTTAGCTACATGCGCTGTAAACACTCTCATACATGTGACAATAATTGTTCTCACACCATACAACAAGCTATAAATAAGAACTAAGACCAATGTCATGCTTGCAAATTTTTAACTTGAGCAAAATAAAATCAAATCTATCCTTCCCAATCAAGTTTATTTCTGCATACAAACACCCTACCATTAATGCAAGCAACAGAAGGCCTTTTCCACATTCAGTGCTATAACAGAAAGTGCTGCAGAGCGCAGTAAGGCAGATGCTGATTCTGCAAAACTGATTTAGGTCCCCCTTTGTTGCACTTCAGACAGATCAAATAGTACTAGCAGACCCTCTGTTGTAATACAGTAAGGATATCTTACATTAACATTAACATGCTCACAAACTGTGCAATTCAGGAACCCAGGTTTTTAAGGTGGTGGCTTTTATTTCTCTTGTTGCAGTAGCAGAGGTCAAACTAGCAAAATTATCCTGAAGTCCCAAACCATCTTGTAAAAAACAAGGCAGCAGTTTATGTATATAGGGCTTGATTAGTGAAAAAGGTCTATTATTTTCCACACTTAAAAAAATCCGCAAACTAAAATCATCCTTAGAGTTTGGCATCCTGGTTTGGTTTTGGGTTTTTTGTTTGTTTTTTAATTGCCATTAATATCTAGCTGCTAAAAGCAATTCATTCAAGGCTGAAGGATTCTTTTATGGAGAGCCAGAGAAGAGATAACATGAAAACCCTCAATTAATCCCCAAATAACTGTCAGACATTCAGTTGAAACAAATATATCAGGACCCAAAACCCCAAGCCAACACATACATACATTCCAAACTTATGCTAAGCACAGAAAAATCAAGCTTGGGATGCAGAAGGGAGGAGAGAACTCAGGGAAGGGCAGCACTCGGTGCACCGCTGCTGTCTGAAATGCACCTTAACTCGCCCCCAAGTCTCCTACAAGTGGCTTATGGGTTTTGGTTTTCAGTCCTTGCACCTGATTTCTACACCAGAACATGCTGAATCGGGAGTATGTGGCCTGGTCAACCTGGCAGCAATTGAACAGCTAAATCTTCATGTGCCCTTTGTCGGAGAAAGGACGCTGCTTCTCAGCACAGCGATTCAGTTTCCCTTAGCTGTTAACAAAACACAAACCCAATACACAGAGTCAAACAGCATCGCCTCAGCAAGTGTTCATCAGGAGCCTGGGAGAGGGTGGGAACAACAAAAAAACCCACTAAAGCATCACAGACTAATTTCATCTCAGGTCAAAAAGGCCATACAAGACTGTGACACAGCAAAGTAACCTCTAAAGCATGTGTTCCTTTTGCTAGAAAAACGGTGTTTCAGAAAGCTGAAGATGACACTGGAGTCTAGCACACCTCGAGTTCTCATCTTTGCACCCCGTCTTTACACCCCACATCCTTCACATTCTCCTTTCAATCTCAAAATGCCTTTCTGTAGAAGTCCGAGGTAAGAGCTCTGATATCCAAGAAAAGCCAGGCTGTGTGTGGATGAACAAATACAGACACGGTGTCAACACCGGGACGTTTCGGTCTTATCGTGAGCGAGGGACGTGCAAATTGAGGGAGTGGAAAGTATCGGGACTACGTTAAGTATTCATTACTTCTTCACTGAAATGCTCCTGTGTATTATCCTAAGGGAGTTGACAGAAGAGTGGGAACACAAGAAGATACGCTCAGGCCATCCACATACCAACTGAAAACAAAGCTTGGCATGGTGTTTCCTGGGTATGTCTAAGTACAACTGAACACCTCGCTGAGTACATCTAAGGCTACAACAGATTCACAGTCCAATTCTACATACTGCTCTGGGCAAAAAGTTCTCTCTTGCTACATAATTTCCCCCCCAATTTCTCATTTTAATGGGCAGAATCTCATCTCAAGTCACCGTCTGAACATTTTGTACTTATTAATATTTAAGAAACTAAGCAGAGAAAGATCAACTGTCTGCACTTGAGCACTCCTCATCTGCTCAGCTTTTCTTTCCCCTGTGCACACACTTCTCCTGGTTTGCTCTCCAGAAGGCTCACATCTGCAAAGAAAGTCAGACCCTACCCACAGTGTCTCTTCTTCAGCAAGGGGGAGTGGTTTTGTATAGATGAAGCTGGCACTTTTCCAGAAAACCTTATGTTAAGCTCAACTCAACAAGAGGCTTAAGCAGGCAGAAAGGGCTCAAACCTCACTCAACAGAGCCCTTTCATGAATGGTGCCCATCTCAGACTTGTACCACCCAGGACTATGCAATATGTTGTCCTCTGTATGGAACGATGTCATCATTTCCTGTTGGAAAGCAACAAGTGGCAATACTTGGGGGCCAGTCCAACTGGATGTTTGGCCAAAAGCAGCTTATACACTCCAGAAGTCACAAGCGTTGTGCAAGTGCCCTCAATTTCCAACATCAACAAGCACGCAGAGCCTGACCTTCAAAACTGAGCTCTCCCCACATTCAACCCATCATGGGTTCATCCTGAAATTAGTCACTGCCTTCACATCACAGTCTGCCAAAGTCTTCCTCAAATTACATCACCTGTGGCCCCAGGGTCATAACACGATGTAATGCATACACAGAGCGAACTGCTTTCTGGTTGTGAGTAATACCAGCTGTAAGCTCCCAACCCTTTCAGGGTCAGGGGTCCTCAAAACTCTAAGGATAGATTAGACTAGATAGGGATAGACTAAAGGGATAGACCTTGCTGGGCTTTTTTGCATGAGAGATGAAGTTATCAGTTAGGCGACCTATGGTGTGGAGAAATATTATGCTTAGTAATTCAGGTTTATTCTTCTCTTGAGCTAAAGGGAAATGAACAAAGAAAATCCCACCAGAATCACCTCCTCTGCGTTACAGATTGCTGGCAGAAGCAACACTCCATTAACACGGGTCGGAAACGAGCAGGAAGTTGTGCTTCAGTGTTGCAGGCTTAATTAGATGCAGCTATTAATTAAGCATCAACTCTGAAACAATTTAAATTATCCACTGACTGGGGGGAGAAGGGGAGGGCAAAAAAAAGTGGAAAGCCATGTAACATGTGCTCCGGTGCAATACAGGGACTGCAGACAGAAGTTCAACATACCAATCTTGACTGCTGGTGGTGAGGTTGTCACAGCAACCATAATGCAGCTTCATGAATATGCATTACACTAAAATCTATTTTTTTCCCCAAAAAGAGACCAACATGTCATTCAGCGTACAACGTGAAGCTGCCTGGAGGATGAATCGGGGTTGTACAATAAAAGTGACTTGTCTTCAAACCCTTCAGCTTGGCTGCTGCAGGCAGGAGGGGCTGAGGGAAGAGGACAGACACAGAACATGGCCGCACGGGGCTGTAGGACTCTCTTCTGTACCTGCCTCAGCCAGAGCGCATTTCAGACATATTTGGAAAACATTTTAAGGCAGAGGTTCCCAAAATGAGCAGCTCGGTCCCTACAAAATTTCTGACCTATGCAAGGTATCAGCCTTAATTCCTCAACCCAGAAAAGGACCTGGGGGTGTTGGTTGACTGTCGGCTGAACATGAGCCAGCAGTGTGCCCAGGTGGCCAAGATGGCCAACAGTATCTTGGCCTGTATCAGGAACAGTGTGTTGAGTAGGACTCGGGAGGTGATCGTCCCCCTGTGAGGCCCCACTTCAAGTCCTGTGTCCAGTTTTGGGCCCCTTACCACAAAAAAGACATTGAGGTGCTGGAGTGGGTCCAGAGAAGGGCAACGAAGCTGGTGAGCGGTCTGGAGAACAAGTCTTATGAGGAGAGGCTGAGGGAGCTGGGGTTGTTCAGCCTAGAGAAAAGGAGGCTGAGGGGAGACCTTATCGCCCTCTACAACTACCTGAAAGGAGGTTGTAGAAAGGCGGGGGTCGGTCTCTTCTCCCAAGTTACAGGCGACAGGACTAGAGGAAATGGCCTCAAGTTGCACCAGGGGAGGTTCAGGTTGGATATTAGGAAAAATCTTTACACTAAAAGGGTTATCAAGTATTAGAACAGGCTGCCCAGGGAAGTGGTTGAGGCACCATCCCTGGAGATGTTCAAAAGATGGGTTGACATGGTGCTGGGGGAGATGGTTTAGTGATGGTTTTTTTGTCAGAGTTGGGTTGGTGGTTGGACTAGATGATCCTGGAGGTCCCTTCCAACCTAGATGATTCTATGATTCTAACCACCTGGGGACATGCCCTTCAGCAAGCCGGAGGAGGTGGCACCTCCAGGGAAGGACAGAGAAGGGGGAGCTGTTGAGGACAGTGCCCAAGCAAGCTGAAATCAGGGGGCCTTGGCCTGAGCATCACTGGAAAACCGTGGGTGGAGGGGCTCAGAAAAAAAAAAACCACCCAAACCACAAACACACCTAAACAGGTCACACACTGATGTGCCAAGAAAGAAACTGAGGGCAGTGACTGTGGGAGTTGTACTTGGTACTTAATCCCACTCCTGACATCACACTGGAAACATCACACCTCCAAAAACACACCCCTTCCACAAACACCTTCACACCCAACACACCTCTGTCTCTCTTTCATCACAAAACCTAAAATTACCAAGCTTTGTTAAATTAATGCCTCTGTAAGCTGATGAACTGGAAATTTTAACCCCCAAAGCAGGAAGATAAAGCTCATTTTTTCCTCAAGATACCTGTGTGGAGAGAAAAAAAAATAAATTGAAACATTTCCTATGCTGTCTGAAGAGCAGCACCAAAAAACCTTGCAAAAAAATGACTCTGCCTGCGTCGAGGAGCACAAGCAAGACGCAGGGACTGGGAGAGCCACCAGTTGGAGACACGGGGCAGCAAGTGATTGCTCAGCACTGCTGTTTGCCAGCTGGTCTGCCTGGCAGATATCCTGTGAAAGGGGTAGCATGTTGTGACGGTAATAAAAGCCTGTCACCCTCCAGGTGAAACCCTCCCTTCCCAGTCACCCACTGGGTCTCCCCTCACCGTCCCCCCTGCTATACACCCATCTCCACCCCAGAGGAGCCCACCCAAGCCTGAAGCCCACTTGATTGCAGGCTGACACCAAAGGGAGCAACCTCGTTCATTTCTTCCCATTTCATTTATGTCACTTGACCACCTGTGCAGTTTATCAGCTCGTTGCTGATACAACTAATTTTTGTGTTTGTTTTCTGGCAAGGACAGCCTGGTGGGAGCTGACAGCTCTGGAGCCCCACTCGTGGTTGCACAAGCTGTTAGAGCTGTCGTGCCTCCCTCACAGAAAATGTTTCTGGTCGTGGGCAGAGGGAGAAAATATCCTTTTACAGCAGCCACCTGCACTTAAATCAGGTTAAATGGCTGCAAAGCCTCGCCCTGAAGACAGTGTTTATGAAGCTGCCATGAGGCACATTTGAGAAATCAGTCCCACGCCAGAGCTTCAGTCCCTCCTCTGAAGGATGGGGGAAGAGCCTGTCACAGCTCAGCATTGACGAAAGGCTTTTTTTCTGCTTCCTCACTCTGAATTTTGTCAACTAGTCAGGGGAGCTGAGGGCGAAAACGGGAAGATGAACATCGCCAGCTCAGCAAGAGCCTCCCTGTTCCAGAAGGCTCAGGCAGCTCAGGTCTGGCTGGTCTTCAACCAAGTAAGAAGCCAGGGCTCAGGGGAAGCACTGCCATAAGCAAACACCACAACTTCTGCCTATAAAAACAGAGAGATGGAGGCGACAGATGGATGGGACACGACTAACACAGGGTAAGATTAGGCTATCACTGCATGTATCTCCTCTTCCACTGTTCACATGGAAGTGTAAGAAGCCTAGGCTGACATCGCACTCAGGATAAAGTTGGCCTTTTACCATCTAGGGAGAATAGGGAGAATGTGGGCCCACTGATGAATGAGGCAGGCACCCTAGTAGTGGAAGACACGGAGAAAGCGGAGTTGCTAAATGCCTTCTTTTCTTCAGTCTTTACTGCCAGGTCTGCCCCCCATGAATCTCTGGCCTTGGAGGCAAGGGGGATGGTATGGGGAGAGGAGGCTTTTCCCCTAGTAGATGTGGACCAGGTCTGGGACCACTTGACCAAACTGGACATTCATAAGTCTATGGGCCCTGATGGGATGCACCCGCGAGTGCTGAGAGAGCTGGCAGATNAACAGAGAGATGGAGGCGACAGATGGATGGGACACGACTAACACAGGGTAAGATTAGGCTATCACTGCATGTATCTCCTCTTCCACTGTTCACATGGAAGTGTAAGAAGCCTAGGCTGACATCGCAACTCAGGATAAAGTTGGCCTTTTACCATCTGCTCTAAAATAAACATTTAAAGTCAGAAGTACACGTACTAGCATGGAACATCTTATTCAGTCTAATAAGTATGTTATGGAAGGTGATCACTAAACTGTTTAGAAAGTGTGAACCCTGCCAGCCCTGAAGAAGAATTTTAATTCCATCCTTTCAAGTAAAAAAAAGTGCAAGTTATTGAGACCAATGCGGTTATACCTGTTCGATGCTGACTGCATTTTTTTTTTATAGTATCAACTGCATGTTCATCATCTTCTGATGATAAAAACAGATAAATCTGTTTATCCCCATAAAAATGGGGGTACTGCAAAAAAAAAAAAAAAAAAAGACACTGTGGAAACAAACCCTGATCTGAGCTTAGAGAAAGACACTTTGAGGACAGCCTTCCAAGGTCTACGCAGAATGGCTTGGACCTAGCAGGTATTTCTTGAAGAGGTCTCTCAGCAGCAGGCAAGCACTTCATTTGCTTGGGGTGACTGCTCATAGCTCACCCAGCAAACCATCTTCTGAAACAGAACAAAGGTAGAAACCATGGTCCAGTTTTGAAGAATGACTGAATATTCCTTTTTTGATAAACAAAGATTTCACCTAGCTATTCATTGAAAAAAAGAGAAAGGCTACACATTTGCAGCAGGATGCAACTCACAGCTAACAACCGTAGCCTAACTAACCTCTCCTGACCTCCATGCAGCACATGGACCTCCACCGAGCATAGCAACCATGCAACCCGTCACTGAAAGAGAAGCCTGAACCAGCCCTCAACAACAAACATCCGCGTTTCACACGTGCCACAGTGCCAACCTACCAATGCATCAGAGTTTCACTTATGGCAAGACCATACAGAAGGCTCCATCTCTGGAGGCATTCAAGGCCAGGCTGGATGGGTCACTGAGCAACCTGGTCAATGATCAGGAGGTGTCCCTGACCATGGCAGGGGGCTGGAACTAGATGATCTTTAAGGTCCCTTCCAACCCAAACCATTTTATGATTCTATAAGGAGTTACTAAAGCTATCAGCCAAAAGACCACAGACCTACAACCAGTGTGTTACACATGCAACAACAAAAGGAACTCCCCCCCTACTTTTTTTGTTCACAAAGCAGCCACAGACAGGTCCATGTTCATAGTCCCCACATCATTCAGCTCTCGGGGCACCTCCCTGAGAGCAAGGCAAACAGCCAGAGTACAGCAGGCTGGCGTAGCTCAAGGGGCTTCCCTCAGTTTAGGGAGACAATTCAGCACAACAGTAACAGCTCTGTAAGCAAGTAAAAAAAGTTATCAAGAAATCACCTAGATGCGAGTTTTCAGAGGAAGATTACTGGGATGCAGTGATTTTGTGTACAACACTTTGTAACTTGCTTCTACAAGCTTTAACTATTCTACTGCTGATTTGAGCATCCATTATGGCTCCAGAATACCCACGTTGCAAAAATAAGCCACATTAAAAGTACAGGTAAGTGTTTGAGACATCCCTCATCAACTTCTGTAGTCAGCACATTGACAATGCAATTGAGTCTTTTACCAAACACCAGTAGCTCTCCAACTGCCATACAGTCATAAAAAAAATTTTAATAAATCAAACTTTTGAAACTTTTCCCCTCATGAATAAAGAGGCTCAACATTTCTGGTATACAAAGAACAACTACAAAGATATAGCCAGCACATACCAAATTACAATCACCACTATAATTAAGAACCTTTGATTTCCTTCCTATATACAGGTCTTGAGCGATTAAAGAATGGCTATAATCCCCAAATCCCACACATTTCCATGCAAGAAGCAATACTGCTGCTTATTTTGCTCCTTCCCCCTTCCTCCCAACAAAACCTGAAAATGCTCCTGAAGCTGGTGCTACAGGCACAGAAGGTATGGGGCAGAAAATAAATAATAAAACTACTGTGTGGATTACGGAAGTTTGTACTGCTGTAATTCCTCATCACGTCAGCTTCTAAATGAAGGGGTGTGGACGACTGCGTAAAAATTTGCATAGATAATATGTAAATGGACACTGTGTGAACGACTGCAACGCTGCACAACACACCACGGAGGGATTCATCCAAATTACACAAAGAAGTAATGGAGAAACTGCAAGTTCCATGCAGTAAGTCTGGCTTCAGACATCAGCTTCATTTCTGGCACCGTCTGTACTACACAGCCACTTGTAAAAGCCATGTAAAGTATTCCTTGAAATCTTATCACAGAGTAAAAAAACTCAAGGTCAAGCTCCCAGCCGACGGACAGAAATGTGAACAGCAGCTCTGCTGGAAAGCAGCACTCGGGACAAAAGTCTCCTCCATCCCCACCCACACAGCTCGTCAAAGGATGCGAGGGATATTTTTCTCCACGTAACAGAGTTTGGAAATAGCAGAGGAAGTTGTGTGACACAGGAAAGCACCAAACTCGTCCTCTAAGTATCACGGACCTCTCCTCCACTTCCTCAGAGTGCAGCTCTTTTATGGAAGTCTGTCTGCACTGCTGCTACGTTTGCTATGAACAGGACTGAATCACAGTTCCCAAAAGACAGTTCTGATTTGTGGACTGTAATTATGTGTTTAAACAATCTGGCTGTTTAACTACCTTCTCTTAACAGAGCAAAATGGCAGGCTTTAGGTTGAAAGGCCCTGCTGTTCAAGGTAATCTCCCTTAGAGGAGCAAACCTCTGCTCCCTCACATTTCCAACCACATCATTCCTTCAGCAGGCAGCGTACCTGCTGTTTGACTCCACACTTACAACAGTAACACTGAATTAAAAAAAAAACAACACAAAAAACCAAACCAAAACCAAACAAAGAAAAAAAAAAACAAAAAACACCAACAAAAAAGCCCAACCACCAAACCCAACCCACTGGTATAGCCACACCAGTCAGTAGAGTATCCAGCCCTATGAGAAATTGGCGGGGCCAGAAGGAATATAATCATCAACCTGCACATTAACTCTTTTGTTCAGTAAACTGCCTGGGTATTCTGCCATAATCGCAGACCTTTCATTTCACATGTTGATTTTAACATGCTTTGGACAGCAAAAATAAGCAGAATTCTTTGCTGTTAAGCCAGATTCCCCCAAGAGGCACATCTGGTCTGGGCACCCCTTCCATGCTCTTTCCTATCCACTGCTGTTAAAAAAGCCAATTTTGGTGATACTTCTAACTGCTCTAAGTAGAGGACCCAAGACAGACACCAGTCCAGAAAAAGGCTGCCACACAGGTGCAGCAGTTGTCATTGGTTAAATAGACAACTGGTGGAAAAGTAGAAACACGAGGCTTAGCACAGGTTGTCCCCTCAGCCCACCAGCAGTTACAGATGGGGGACAACAGCGTGGGTCTATGCTGGGAAGTGGAATAACCTCAGCAAGAATGATGGAGCCTGCGAGTCAGACACTCATATAGGGAAATACATGGGAGGGAAAGAAAACAAAAAATAAAAAAGGACGTTACTCCAGTTAAGTTTCCCATGCATTCTTGTGTTTTCTCCCAAATTTTATTAGTTTGTGAAACCAATTTCATTCTGCAAACAAAACCAAAATAACTCATCCCTCAAAACACTCAACACTGCCCCAGATGAACTTTGGCCAGCAACGGGAACCCGCTCATCTCCAGACCGATGCCGAGCAGCTCGGCTGCCCACCTCCGGCAGCCCAGAGTGCCCGGCTGGACACGTGGCAGATCGGGGAGGAAAGATGGGGATACGCAGACATATTTTATGGGCAATTTTGAGGCTTCCTTAAAGCACACGTGGAGTTGAAGAAAACTAAACAAGAAATGGCATAATTTCAAAAAAACACAGTAACTATGTGTTACCTAAGTCTGTAAAGAAGATACAAAGCCTCTTCCTAACAAAGGAACCAGCCAGCTGAGGCTATTACCATAAACTAGCCCAGTTCTTACTAATTTCCCATATTTGTAGGAAATTAACATTTTAATGGTGATTGTTATATCCCATTGCCCCATAACCGCAGGGGGAAAAAAAAAAATAGACACAGGAGTGAACAACTACATTTTTGAAGCTGCTTGAAACAACTGGAACAAAGTAACTTAAAGCAACTCTTTAAATAAATCAAGGTACCCAGCTCCCCTCCTCTACTGAGCATCACCAAAGGAAAGTTACGCGCTAAGTGACATTTCTCCCAAGCACATCTCTTGATACAGCTCTATTAGCGAAGTTTCCACCACGTTTCAACACAAGATGTACTGGACACAAGGAAGAGGCAGAAAAATAATCTCTGCCAGTTTGAGTTTTTGATCCCAAATCTATGAATCCAAATGTGTTTGCACTTAATGGATCAGCTCTTCGGTTTATTAACCAAGCCTGTACAAACACTCTGATCTGCCATACTTTTTGCATGCTCTATTTCAAAACAAAGTATTTTCTCATCTCAAGATGTCACAAATACACCGCGAAGCCTGTCAGGCTGCTAAAATGATACAAACCCAATGACAGTAAATAGCAACCTGGCGCATCGCTGAGCCTTCAAACTTGAAATAAATTTAAATTAACACAACGATAGCAAGACGGAGAGTTTAGTAACAAAGTGAAGAAACCAAGGGAGAAGAAATAAGATTATTTCAGTCATCATCTCAATCAGACCAAGCAACTTCAAAAGCCAGCTACAGGATGGCATTTACATCTGCCTCTAAGACTGGGATAAGAGCCAGAATTACACTACTTGAGCTGACGGGTTTATTTATGCCATAATGACACTTCGGTTAGCAATGATAAAGGTCCAAAGGTCAAAGAACTTTAAGAAGAGCCATATACACTGAGTATAGCCCTCTGAGCAGTTATGGTTGGGGTGGGGAAGGAAGCGTCAGGAGTGTTATTCCTTGCACGCAACCACCTGCCCCACAAGCCACCCTAAAACCACTTCAGCTCTGGCCATTTCAAAGCTTCTGAAGTTCACAAAGGAGATTTCTGTAGACATCCTACCTTTCGTTACCTAATCACTCCTAAGAAACGCTTTGTTTTTCCAAGTCAGAGCCAGAGAGAGTGCCTCATGGCAAAACTACGAGGCCGCATCACCAGCTGAAGCCCAGAGACCACCCATAGATCTCCAAAAGACCTCCCAAAAACTCCCTGAAAAAGCCAGGGGAAGGAGTAGGAACAAAGGCAGAGCACATTTTTGACATTTCTGTCAGTCTCTTAACCAGGACTTCTTCCAGCTCTAACTTATCCCCAATTACCTCATTAATATTCACACATTTAGAACTTGTAATTTTAAAAACTAAACTATGGATTTCACTTTACAAGAAGGATCCTAAAAGTTTAATTACCAACCAGGCTCAAATCCTGGTTTGGGCATATCAAGCCTTTGTTTTCACTACACAAATGCTTTAACGGATTCAGTCTCTCACAGTCATAGAAACCTGAAATTCTGAGATTTTTTGCATTAGTGACAGAAGAATGTTGAAGACTGCAGGACATGACTGAATCACCAGCTAGCACTTAACTCCCATTAACCTCTGATTTGCTTATATAGTTACCCTTGATATTAAAAAAAAAACATTAAACCTCATTCTTCTTGAATGTTCTAGGGATTCCAAGAGGCTCCCATCTGTGCCCAAAAACAAACTACAGAGCATCAAATTTGCTGAAAGGGAAAAAAAAAAAATAAGAGAGAAAGAAAGAAAAAGAAAGATGACATCTTTGGATTTCTTTGTGGTCGGTATCTGAGGCCTTCATCCAGCTGCAGGATCTAGGCAGGCTGACTAAACTTGAGCGAGGACTTGGATGGCTGTAAATGGGTGTCTGTTCTAAGCAAGACCTAAGTCATGGAAGACGAGATGACGAGAAACAGGGACAGGCCGTCTGTAGGGTGAAAAGAAAAGCTGTAAATACAGAATAATGGGATAGTTCATATCCTACTGATACTCCTGCCAAATGCTTCTATTAATTGGATAGTACAAAATCTTCAGAAACTAAACAGCAGTTTTAATCACGGACTGTTCTGGGTTTTTATTGCTGCACTCAACTTTGATGCCCCACAGCATACCAGAGGGGTCAGGCCTCCGAGAGCTCTAATACAACAAGCAGAATAAAAACCATGTCCTGCTACAACCTCTCCTTCAGAAGAGGCAGCCACACAACCCAGAAGACATGAAAGCAAGTTTTTCTGAACTAGAAGACTGTTTTCCAGTTAAGTGGAAATGTTTCTGGGTGCTCAGGAGTCACAGTATATAAATAAACAGTATATAATAAACAGTAAGCTGGGAAAGCTGGGTCCGATTTGTGTATAACCAGCCCCAAGACCTCTGACTAAGAGCTCACACGTATATAGAAAATAGTCTCTGGATTTGGTATACGGTTAACAAGGCTACAGGAAGGGTCAGACCACTTCATACTGCACACAAGGGTGCAAACAGGAGCACACGGGAGATGGAAGAAGCTGTCGCCCTTCGGGAATGACAGGACTACTGAACCTCACAGAAGCGAGTACCTTTAAATAAAGGTGTTTTCTTCAGCAGACTGGCTACCAGGTGAGCTCTCCTTTCCACCTTGCCAGGCAGAGCGCTTCGCTCTCCCCCACGCCACAGCAACAACACTCCCATTACTAGTTATGACTGCATTTTGCAAAACACTGTAAGAATTGAATCTACTGGTTAATCTTTATTTAAAAGGAAAACAAAGTTTTTTCAAAAGATTATCAACTTGTAAGAAATAAAATCTGCATGCCTGCAGCTAATCTACCCCAAGAGTTGGCGTCTGGCATTTCCTCCACGGTTCGGAAACACCAGTGATGCATCTGCTTCCTAAACATGTTTCTCATCTTCCATTTCAGATAACGAGCAATCTGTGGTCAGACAGTCCAACCCCTTCTTAGCATTTCCAGTAAGTATATCTGCCTTTACCCACTCTTCTTCTGACTTTTACAAGAATTAACTTCATAGCAATTAAAATGCTGGATTAAAAAAAGCCCTGGAAAACGCCAGTCTATGTAACTACCAACGTAGGTTCAGTCAGAGCTTTTGAAAAGGGAGAAGAAAGTAAAAAAAGCAAATTACCGCTTTTAAAGCAAACAGACACTTTTTTTGTACCAGTCCTTGCAGTGTTTCCAAAACTCATCTAACGCAATTGTTCAGCAGTTAAATACACACATGAAATTTTCCGTGCAATGAGAGTGTGGTCTGTTGTTCTTTCATATTAGCTCTCAGATATTATGATGAACTTTTAGCAAGCTGAGAAGAAAGCCACCTTCAGGGTAAAATAAACAGATGTAGTTTGGTTCAGACAATAAGGAATACAAACTGCATGGAAAGATTTTCCATTATTTAACAAAGATAATAATTTGTCACCAACAGTAGACTAATGAGTCACAGACAAGAGCTTAATGCTTAAAGCTTATCTCTAAAGAAAAAAATATTTACGCAATTTCAAAGTATTAGCAACGCAACAGAAAATGAGTTTTGAATAGACCCCATAGTCTCCAACCAGGATAGCTGTATGCATCCCAGTGAAATCCAGAGTGGAGACTGCACACCGCCAGGCTTGCATTCCACCAGGAAAACCCGACTGAAACTGCCGGTCATTGTTTCTCAGTCAAAAAGCATACGCTGTCCCTGCTCGGCTCTAACAGAGGACTGCCGAGGGGCAGAGAGCTTCACCGGGTGAATTCAAACCGCCAAGCAAAGCGAGCTCCGCATTCCTCCTGTATAGTATCCCAAGAAGTGGTATTTGTGCCTCACTTAGTTTCAATGTGTTGTTGTAGAGGGCTAAGAGATCCAGCGTTAAAGGAAATCGTTGTTGGCAGAGCCCTCAAAGTGGGGAAAGGTTGTTACTGGAGGAAACAGGAAAGAAGCAGAAGTAGCTTTAGAAAAAGTGTGCTTGCTGTGAAAGTGTTTTCTAATAAAGTTTTCTGGGGAAGTCAAAACTATGCCACTTTGGCTGGTTATTCCCCTTACTGAAAGCAGAAATAAGAGCTGTTCAATGTGCGTATGTTCATCAGCCCCATAAGCAACTCTGCTGCGGAGGGAAGGCAAAATCCTCCCAAACAGGTCCAGACTCTTTTATAGCCATCAAAAGCTTTATATTCAGAACATTTCTCTGAAACAAAACAGAGCTAGCTTCAGATAACCTGGAAGAGACCACATTTCTGCAGTGTTTTGCAAACTCTTGACGTTAGTTGTAATTACTGCAAGTTTCCAGGAAGCTCTTGCAGCTGAAGAAAGCCTTGGGAGCACAGCACGCTGTAGCAGCTGACAGTTCTCTTAAAGGATCAGGGTGTCCAGCCAGATGCTCCACAGCTTGTTGGGAAGGACATTCCTCACTGCACGATCCCAGGTGATCCCACAGAGCTCCTGAGACCACGCAGGGTTTCACACAAAACCAAGCCGCATGATCTCAGACCCTCAGCAATATCTTTTGGGCTGCTTGGCATGTTAGCCTTTGAGAGGAGTGTGAAGATCTTGGATAAAAGCACTGCAGAAGTGCAAAGAATTACGAAGTTAATCAAACTGGAACAATGCCTATAAGTGGTTTAATGCTTTGAAAAGTCAGACTACATGAAGAACGTGGTTACACAGACTCCACTTATTCCTACTCCATCCGACAACATGATGCAAGACTTAGTCTATGGAGCTGGTTTCTACTATTATCTGATGATCACCGTCCAAAGTCACCCTAATATTAGTCACACAAGGATGCTTTGCATGCTTTGCTGCTCCCAGGTCCCACACTTCACAGCTACCTTTGCCCCATGCAGACAGGATGGCAGCTGCTGGGAATCGAACCTCTCGGCTACACGTGGCAAGAGGAAGCAGCCAGGATCTTCAAGAATGGTACATGCAGGCAACTCCCTCAGCATTATTCCCTGTCTCACAAGGGAAAAAGTGAGGAAGAGGGAAGACGAAGAAAGCCCCAAACCCAAAAGTGAGTTCAGAGGTAGGATCCCAGATCACCTTGCAGCTTGATTTTGAATCAGGTAGCCAAAGTCATGTCCGTCAAGGGCCATCTAAGTGCAAGGAACATCATACTGAAGGTATAGTGCATTTCATCTTTGCATGCTGAACATGCTGGTTTCTTCCTGTTGCAATAGTTGTACGTGGCACAAAATGCTCAGAGCCCAGGCTACTGTTCCCTTCACTCTCAGAATGGGGTTATGGATATTTTCAAACTGGTCTCTTCTCTGCTGCTCAGCTCTCTAAGGCTTAAATTGGGCATGCCACTCTCTCCTGCCAACCCAGAAAGCATTAACTCACCCAGTTTCTGGCAGCATGCTGTCCCTAGAATGAAACCTCCTACTGGTAGTCATCCAAAAGTGACTACTGGTAGTGGTTCCACTACTACAGGAGTGCCTGGGGAAGTAGCTTATGCCCAACACACACAACTGTATAGCTCCCTAGATTCAGGTCTGGAGTAAATTACAGTAAATTGCAGGGTTTAGAGACCTGTGTCAGTCCTAACATAACTGGGAGGGACCCTGAAGCTGTACAGCTGCAGCCATCAGCTGGCTCTACCAAAAGCGAGATGGGAGGGTAGAGATACCCTTGTCAGCCTCGTAGCGCAGTATCATGGACTAGACCTGGCCTTCAAACCATGTTTTAAGAGCTCCTTGTCTAGGAGCTTCACATTCCCCAGCCCTATGGCTGTGACACTGCTTAAATACTGCTGACGGTAATAAATCTACACGCCTCTCTATAGCCTTGCTACATTTCCCCAGGAATTACAACGTGCTGTTAACCTTGAAAAGTGCATCAAGTTATTTTAAAATGCAGTTACTATGCACACCTGGGAATGCAGAGATGAGATCCAGAGAGAGGGGAAGAAAAACACGCAAACCATTTCCTGAATGTAGAAGGAACGTGGAGTCTCAGGTGGTAAAATCAGTGGTGAGAGGCTGGAGGACTTTTTTCTGAAGGTAGCTCTAGAGCTAAAACTCTTTCAAGAAGTTCTCTTTTGCATACACATTTCTAACTTGAAGGAGTCACTTTTCAAAATTTCAGATAATGATAAACTTCCGATTATGAAATAAACTCTGTTCTGAGCTAACGATGCTTGTGTATCCTTCACTGAAAGTCCTGGTACTAATTTTCAGTCTCCGAGAATTGGTTGGTTTCCAAACCAGTGAATTTGAAATGCTCTATATATAAGTAACCTGATACCTGAAATTAATATTGAAGGAACAAGTGGTTTTTACAACATGGTAAAAAATGCCAAGCATTAGTAATGCCAGATACTAATACAAACTGCTGACAGTCCTATCGAGAGCTCTGATAAGACAGTTTTAGCAGTTGGAAACTAATTGCACTCAGTCACTAATTGCATACATCGGGCCAGCATGGCGTACATGGCTTTGTTCTCTTTAATTAAGATAAGTATAGACTGTTCATGTTGTGCAGTTACTTTCAGGGGAGTACTATGGAAATTTAAAATGCATCTATTAACCCTTTTATTCGGACTCAGAGAATGCAAGCAACTGCTAACTACTTGTTCCACATATTTTTGCCATGTTCTTTAAGAACTTTAAAAAAAACATCTTAACCAACTACACACACCTAGTAGGGTCAAGAAATCAGTGTCCCCTCCCACACAGTTTGATAAGAATCCCAAGGAGAAAGCGGTATTTCATGCTTCATTTCTTTTTTTTTGTTCTCCTCTCTCCTTCCTGTCCATGAGCAGCGTTACCAGCCTTACGCTAACGATTTTGTTCTACACCTGAAGTGTTGACCTAAAAATGAAAACCCTGTTTACAAATTCTATATTTAGCATCGACTACAGAGTTACAGACGTGGCAAAATAAGGAAGCATCCGAACTTCACTCGGTTTAGTTTATCAGACAGATGCTCACCTTCAGGCGCGTCACAAGGGAAGCACAGTAACGTAGGAAGCGTCCATGGAGCCAGCAGGTCAGCCCCGACGGAGGACAATGCAGCTTGGGATGGCTGCTGGAGAACCAAATCAGCCCACAGCAAGGATGCACCCTCACCGATATATAAGGAAGAATTCACTCAAAAGTGAAACAAGACAGTCCCTATGAACACACCCCAAGAAACACACGTACCCATGTGACTCAGCATCTAATGACACTTATTAGGCATGTGTAGCCAGCAAACCTAGCCATAAATCCCTTAATCACAGGTCAAAAGAGCCGTCAAAGCCCGCATTGATGGGATCAGGAAAATGCTGAAGCGTTTGGGGTTTTTTAACAAGCGCTCAGAGAAGCTGCATCAGTGACTTATGGCACCAAAGTGGCCTCTCGGACTTGCATCCTAAAAAAACACACTCAAAATTTACTTTAGAAGTATCTTCTTTTTACAGCATACTGGGAAATGTGAGGCCACAGATGGAGTACTGTGTCCAGTTCTGGGCTCCCCAGAACAAGAGAGACATGGACATGCTGGAGAGAGTCCAACAAAGGGCCATCTCTCCTGTGAGGAAAGGCTGAGAGCTGGGACTGTTCAGCATGGAGAGAAGACTCAGGGGGATCTCATCAATGTAGATAAATACCTGAAGGGATGGTGCAAAGTGGAGGGACCCAGTCTCTTGTCAGTGGTGCCCAGTGACAGGACCAGAGGCAGTGGGCACAAACCAAAACACAGGAGGTTCCCTCTCAACATCAGGAAACGCTTTTTCACTGTGAGGGTGACTGAGCACTGGAACAGGCTGCCCAGCGAGGCTGTGGAGCCTCCATCCATGGAGATACTCAATAGCCATCTGGACTTGACCCCGAGTAAAGCCCCCAAGCAAAAAATTGCATCTTCAATCATAGAAGACCAGATCTTCAGAGGTGCTTAAGAGTCATGGAATTAAATTTACTGCTACCAGAGAGTGCACCAGGAGAAAGGACCGTGTGTTAAAGAGAGGAGGGGAAAACCAGCAAGAGCGCTCCTAACCACAAATATGGTGGTTTTGGTTTGCATATGATAACTGCTCTTTCAGTTTAGTCAAGGCAAGAAGATTTCCTGTGTAAAAGAAACTGTACGATTAAGGTGAAGAAAAACATCCAGAACTTACTCTCTGTGAAGACTGCAGAGTCTGTTAATATTTATGAAGTCTGAAGTGACTTCAAAGACTCTTTACTTCATTTGCGTATGTCATAACAAAAAGCAGCACTAACTCATTAAATTTTAAGGTGAGATCACTACAAACTGTAACTGTTTTAATAAATTCTGACCTCCTAGGAAAATAGGTAACTTCTTTGGTTTTGTGTGTGCTTGTGTCCCCCATATCAATGACAAGATGAAAAGACAGAACCTGCATTTGTTCAGAAACTTGAAAGATCAAAACACGTAGACCTGGAAGCCCCCAACATTATGACCCAAAACCTACGTTTGACGGCTGGATCTCTGTGCAGAGATTATTTCATGGATTAACCTGCCACCGTGCAAGGCCAGGGCAGTGGGCAGGGAGAGAATCTCTTCTGGAAGACCCTGATTAAGCACTTACTGTCAAAAGCTTTCCCTCTGATCAAACTCTGTCATAAAAATAACACATTAGAGGAAGTCATCTCTCCTCCTAACATAGATGCTGCCATGCAGATAATATTTAGCTGAGAAAATAGGAAAGAAAAGGAAAGAAAAGGAAACTGTTACAGGATAAAGCTAGAAAATTGTGCGCTTTATTCGGGCCTGACAGTCAGTTTGGACAAGAGAGCCTCTAATCTGCTATGGCAGATTTTTCTGTACACAATACTGGAGTATTTCTGGTAATAGCCAGGGCTTTGGGGACTTCAAAGTTAAAGACCATCACTGCTAAGCCTGATAAATACTAGGCATAAGGAGAGGGAGTAAGAGACCGGCACAAGCCACTGAACAGCTAGGTACGTGTCCCCCTTGACTCAAACATTCCTGAACAGCATTTTCCAGACCTGTAAGACACAAACCATCAGGAAACATGACCTATTACTCCTCAAATAAAAAGATATTCACCATAGAACTGTTAATATGATCGCGTTACATAAAACACAGTCTCAAATCTTTAAGAATCCCTATGGATTTGGTGGTGACTGAGTCAAAAAAAAAAAGTATGACCCTTCAGTAGACAAAATGAGGTGAAATGGTCTTTGTTAATTTTCCAACAGATCTGTCATCACTTTGGGGGTTAAACAGTTAATGCTCCTCTTTAGCTTTGAAATCTCTGTATTAGGGAGTGAATATTCAAGCATCAGAACGATGCTGAAGACACAACACACATATATAGTATCACATGTATGTATGCCATATGTATCCACAGGCAGTGTTCCATACCCCAGAAGTATATGTGACCTTTAACAGCAGCACTAATCACTTCTCAGACACCGCAGAAGTTTCCTTACCAAAATAAAATACTGATGTTGGGTGGGGTTTTTTTTTCCAGGTCTCAAACAATATTAAATCTCTTTGGCATCCAATACTGCCCCAGCCGTTCCCTCTCATAATGAACTCCAGTTCCTACAAGCTTTGGATATCACAGGCCGAGAGGAAGAGAAGGAATAGGATCAGGGAACAGCCTCTGCGTTGACCACCTGCTCTAAATCACCGGGAATTAGCTGCTGCTTGTCAGCCCCCTGATTTTGCCTCCTCAGTTGGGATCTCCCCTCTGCCGGTCTCTCTGAACCTGAGTCCCACTGAAGAGCAGAGCCAGGACAGGCTTCTCCCAGCTGCGGCCCTTAATTCCCTCACCCCACCACAGGCGCTGACATCAGGTCACCAGGCCACAGCCATGCTGGCAAGGAGGGCCCGGAGGGAGGTCAAAGCCTGGGTGATGCCTTCACCCAAGAGGAGAAGCTGTACCAGGTCAAGAACAGCACACATACCTTCAAGCAGCAGCAGTCTCCCCCACAGCACTCGACTGCCACCCCCCCAACCAAGGACCTGCTGAACAGACTGGGTCTCACTAGTGTCACAGGTAAAAGAGGAAAAAAACCCCAAAGCCACCGGTCTGACACTTTAGCTCAAGTTAGTACCACCTGCCACCAGCCAAAACCATCTCTGAGAGCTTACCTGCAGAGCTGGAAACACGACATGGCTCATCTTCAATTCCATCTGGCATCTCAGCCCCAAACCACCTTTATTACAGCAGAGGGATGAGCCAAACATACTTGTGGTCACCATACAAAAAACAGTGAAACATAACTCAGGCCTTTCATGGATTTTTACACAATTTGGTATCATAGCACCATCAATTAATCTTATATTTTATCAGTTTCACAGCTAGTAGCTTAATGTCAGCTTCACAAAAACACAGACCAGGACTAAAAAAAGCCCTCTCTTTTTGAATAATTAGATATGGCATTTGATACCTAGATATGGCATTTAAAAAAAGAAAAAAAAAAGGTTTAAGACAGCTCACACCTCTTATTCTGAGGAATGAAACTACTTATCACATGCTAAAACCTACGGCAGGATACTGTCAGATAACGCAGAGCGCAGGCACCTGGGATCCCGACTTTATTAAATATTTCCCCTCCCACCCACATCTCAACCAGCGCTGGAAATGCGATACCCGAGAACCTGTCCATCATCCATTCCACACTCACACAAGCTTAACAGCACCACATCCACGCCGTCTGAAACTCTGCAGCTGTAGTAACGACACACAGCACGAAAACATGACGAGAAGCTGTTATTTTCTCCTGTTTGCCCCACACATGCGTTTAAGCCCAGCGACAAAAGCGGGCAGGAGGCTCAGGACTTTCATGCACACCTACCGGACCTTCTCTGGAGGAGTCCGGGCCGACAGCTTGGACTGTCACCCTGCCATTTACCCCATCATCCTCCTCTCGGTCTCCTTGAAAGCAAGCTCTCCAGCAGCATTTCTCTGCTCTCACTCCTCCGACACTCCCGTGGCCCCATCGCTCCACCAGCGAGATCCAGACATCCAGACACTGCCTGCTTTGAGGGACTGGCACATTGCTGGCTACTGTTTAATACCAGCTTGTGGCCAGCCCCTCCTGGCTCAGCCAGCCTCAGGAGCAAAGACACAAGCAGCGTTACCAGGTCTTATTTCCAAATCGGATGCCACCCAGATGCCACAGGAGGAGGCAAAGGTGGGGTGCCAGGAGGAGGCAA
>VXAK01020017.1:201149-245882 GCA_013399435.1 Arenaria interpres
TTTTTTTTTTGCCATCAAGAATTTATGAATCAAAAGATGGGGGAGTGGAGCCGTGTGGAGGCTGAGTCAGATTGTGAAAAAGGAAAGCCAAGCGAGAGTGTGCAATTGCATATCACATTTACAAACATGCTTTCATTCATCTCCATATGTTTCTCCTGTTACTACTAATAAAGCTCTGGTTTCTCAGACTGGTGCTAGCCTGGGAACACTCTTTGATCTTCCTGGGGTTTTTACTCTATGGCCTCCGTAGTATTTGTGGGATAGTGTATTATTTTCCCAATTATGTTTTTGTTACATTGAATACATGTTAGTAACAGAAAGAATCTGATAATATGAATGTACTTCCCACACCTTCCTCCTTTGTTCCTATTATTTGATGTGCAAAGAAATGACAGGTTATTTACCAGCAGCAATTTTTTCTCATATACTGGTAAGATTTCCTAATTATAAAAACAGAAAAAGCCTTTTCCCTGAGCATACATCCCTATTTACTTCCCCTTTCTTTCCTCATCCTGCTAATGATGCCCCACTCCATCACGTTCATTCTGGAGCTGAAGGAAATCTGGCTTTGTCTACTGAAATATTTCTACAGAAGCCTCTATAGGCAAAGGGAGCCAGAGAGCAAGGTCTGCTTTAGGCATAAGGGTATTTGGGGGTTTCTTCCCTGGTAGGGAGGTATATCTGTGGAGTGTAAAGTAATTAATTTAATCCAGCGTTGGGAGAGAAGAAGGAAAAAGAAGGATTGTATTGTTTCAAATGTAAGGTCTAAGTGGTAGTTTCAGTGACCTTCATGTTTTCTGTTTTAGACAAAAGGCAGTAACCTAGTACAAGGGTATGGTTTGTCCTCTGGCCTCATCCTTTGTTCTCCTTGGGTTTAGCCTGTCACTTCCCAGGGCTTGACTGTCCCTTGTTGGGGCGGCAGCAGCACCTCTCACCCGTGACTCTCAGAAGTGCTGTTCTGGCAGGTGATTTTTGTCTCCAACTGCTTATTTTACATCTTCTTTGCTGTGCAAAGTCCTCCCTTCTAATGACCCTCCATGTCTCTCTCCTCTGTGTCTTATTTATGCTTCAGTATTTCTGTCTTGCCAGATGTTGTACTTGGAACTTTACCTTCCCCCTTCTCTCCCCTTTTTGTCTACTCATGCTTTTCCTCTCATTTCTGTCACCTCTCATATATCTTCTCCTTCTCCCATCTTTTTTTTTTTTTTCCCCTCTCTTTCTGTCCTGGTTTTTATACCCTGTCTTGCTCTCTCCTTTCTGACATCTCACTTCAGTCCACTATGTTGCTGTATCTTTCTCTTGAGATTTTTTCCCCATGCTTTCCTTTGCTCATTACCCTCCCCCATCCTTTCTCCTGACTTCCATTTACATACATATATGTATACATATGTCTCTGCTCCACTCCAGATCTTGCATTCTCCAGCTGAAACAAAGAAATGACTCTCATGCTGATAGCCAGATCCTATCGCATCTCTTTCTCAGCACCTGAATTACGCTGCTCCTGCCCATCCTCACACACACGTATCGGGTAGACTGAAGAATTAATTATGTGGGAAATGTTCCTAAATTCGGAAGTGAGAAAGCAGCTCGCTAAGCTGTGAACAGAGCAGTTATTGTGCTCCCACTGACGGTACCAGAGGAGCAGTGTAAGCCCCCAGAGCCCAAGGAACTGATAGCATTTTCTTCACGTTTCTAAATTTCTGATTTTTGGTAATGAAAAGTCTATAATTTCAGATAAGGCACATCACCATCTGTTTGAATTATCCCTTGAATCCTGAACTGATCCAAAATAAGACCCCACAAAATGCTTTTCTTTTTTCCCCAGTTGTTTTGTTTCATACATTTGTTAAGCAATTGTGCAGCTATGGGGAGAGAAATGCTTTTCTCCTTGTCAGAGCTAAGCTCTGCCTCTGAAAAGGCCTCTGTGTGGGGCGAAACTGGGATCAGCTTCCCTTTTTTCTGAAGCCAGAGGGGGAGAGGAGAAAGCTGTGACTGCAGGATCATATGCATTGGGTGGGAGATAGAAGAATAGATGCCTAACTTAAAAATGCTACATTAACCTCAGGGGGTGGGGTGGGGAGTTGTTTAATTAGATTTCCCCTTGACTATTACTGACTACAAACAGCATCACTGGGGATCAAGGGCAAATGTTAGATTTTGCTATTTAAATAAGACTCTTAGTTTTAAAAGAAAATCTGATTTAATAATTAAACTAATTTTTTCTTGTCTTTCAAAAAGCGTACTAATAACTGGCTGGAATGAAAACAGCTCCATCCCACAGATTGCACCTCCGCTTTCTGGCAGCTTACCTGACTCATAAAGAGACTGGGGGATTTTATATGCCACCTACATCAGCTCAACATTTTCCTTTGTGGTGAGAGTTAATCACCACCCTTGTCATATTATTTCACCGACCCTCTTGAAGATATGGTCTGTCAGGGTGGGTTTGTTTATCTTTCAAACCGTCCTTGAAACTCCTTGTAGAATAGGGGTGGTTTTTTTTCTGAATTTGGTGAAAATACGCAGGTGGTCCATTTCAACGAAGTTTTCTGTGTTGTTTGTTAAAAACTGGCATTTAACTCAGGATCAGGGAAGAGAGAGTTTCCCTTTGCAGAGGACTCACCTCTGACATGAGAGGTGCCACCCAGGGAGTTGAGGTGCATCAGCTGAAGGTAGGGGACCATCCCCGAGGTAATCACTGCAGGAAGTGTGCCCTCAGAAGAAACTCTGAGCTTGTAGCCACGATGATCAAGGATTTAAGAGGGCAAAGTTTTCTCAGCAGAGGCCACGTTTATATTAGACCAACAGACAAAGTCAGGAAAAATGGATGTGCTTTTGGGCACATAAAATCTCTCCTTATCAACAGTTTGTATAACCTATGTGACCGTGCTTCTTGTGAGGAGAGAGGTTGTATGTAGTAGACTTATATTTGTCAAGCAGAGAAATGCTACACGGAAGAAGACAGCAAGATAGGAATGAGAACAAAAGACAAAGGTGTCAGTACAGTGAACACTGCACAGGAGGCGATGGAAGAAGGGGTAGGAGGAACTGAAAGTCCACCTGCAGGAAAGTTATTAGGAGTTACAAAGAGGACATGGGTTACCCTGGGAAGCGAGAGGAAGTTTGAGCAGAAAAAGGTGTGGCATTTTTGCAGAAGAAATTATTGAAATGAGGTACAGGGAGGGCAGGGAGGAAGGAACAGCTGAGATCGCTCTGGAGCTCGCTGTTCAAAGAGAAATCTTCATGTGAAGGAGGGCCAGGGAAAGCGTTCGATAAGAGCCTCCTCATTTCTGTGTTGCAAGTTCAGGCAGAATCAAAGAAGAGGAAGGAAAGGGGGAAACCGAAAGAACTAAAGTGAGCCGTTGACGAATGTGGATGAAGGAAGGGTAGGGGAGCTGCTGCCGTGTCGACAGAAAGGGAGAAGTCCTCTTTGGGTCCTCTGCGGGACCTGGAAAATGATTGAGTAACAAGGGGGGTGCCACAAGGCAGGAGGCAGGGAACATCCCATCGGGAGCGAGCTGTCTGACCGTACCCAATATAAATAGGGCTTATTTCCATTCTTGGTGTGTGTAAGCCTTAAAATGCAGTGCAGATACAGCAGCTCTGCCCTGAAGATCTGGATTCTGCAGCTGTCTCCCCCTTCCTGCCACGCCTCCCTTTTTCTCCCACACCAGAATTAATCCCCTTATTCTCTCCTCTCCTGCGCTGTGGGTCGCCCGCCCAGCTCCGGTCCTCCTTCTTATCGATTGCGCCTGGCTGATAACTGGGGCACAACTCAAAATAGGGAGTCGGGAGCCACTCGCAAGGATGCGCTGCTCGAAGCAGAGGCGCTAATGAGCGCTGCGGAGGGCGACTGCTGCGAGAGGCACCGGCGGGGAGGAGAAGAGCAAAGGGGGAGCACGTCATCTGAGGAAGGAACAGGTTGGGAGACCGTAGCAGTGGGGAAGCTAAAGGTGTGGAAGCCCTCAGGAGGAAAGCGAGTGTAGGAGGATGTAGCCACGGATGGTTAAAAATAACAGTATGGTAGAGATAATGTGGCACTCCGCTGACATTTTAAACCTGCTGCCTTCGAAAAACCTGTGTTTTGAAAAGCAAGCCCTACATTTAATTGTTCTAGTTCCTACTGACCAGCCAGGACCACTGGCATTTTGGGGCTGTCACTTTGTCCCTTAACACCCATTTTCTTCCCTGCTGGTCTAGTGATTGCAACCGAGTCTTCAGCAGAGAGCTCTTTGCACCCCTGCCTGACCTAAATACCCATATATCCCTGATTATGCTTTGATTTCTCTGGAAGGGAGATGGGCTTTTTTAGCTTCTGTCAGTCTAGTGACTAGCACACTTAGACCACATGATAATGATGCTCTCACAAGTCAGAGCTAAATTAAAACACTGTTCACAGGCAGTTTGTGTGGTGTGGAGTTTGGGCATGGGTTAACCTGGCTTGAAGTACTTTGGTTTTTTCAATGTTTCTGGAGAACTGCAGGCTTTTTGATCCCATGGCTGGTCATTCAAAATCATGTGTCAGTCTTTGTACAAATAGCACGTGTTGGACAGGACCAAATGGCAGCAGACCTCCTGGGGCTTTGGACCTGCTGGCACTTGTGAAAGATGTGAGAGAAAGAAGGAAGGAACAATAAAGAAAAGAGTAAAGGAAAGAGACATGCCAAGTGAAGGACCTCTGTGCTTTGATAACAATTCTTCAGTATCACAGCAACATAGAACAGAGGGGCATTGTCTGGTTAATGTAGAGCAGTTACTTGCTATTGCCAGACCCATATGCTAGAAATCTTAAAAAAAAATAAATCGGGTTTGTCTTTGAACTATGGAAGATGCAGGTTTCTTCGTCTCTCTCCCCTCCTCTGTTGCCCTCATCCTCCCACTTCCAAGTAAGAATGTGAGTGAGGTTTCTTCTACCTGTCTCCAGTTTAAATTTGTCCATGAGCGTTTTTTAAACAGTTTATTGTCAGTTCTTGTGCCAGAGTTTACTTTTGCCTTCAGTAACTCTTGTGTCCTTAGTGCTCGCCCCTCATCTATTTCTGGAGTGTAGCCAGCCCCCTCTTTGCTGGAGCTTTGCCGTGCTGTCCCAGCCGTGCTTTTCTCCTCTCCTGCCATGTAGCTGGCTCTCCATTTTCCTGCTTGGTACAGAAGATGACCTCTAACACTCAGAGGACTCTCCGCCTGTGGTAATGTGATCTAGTGGCTGCCGCAGAGAAAGGTGTCAGCAGTCCTGGATTGTATTCACCATCCAGTTATTGGATGATATGAGATCCGGAGAAGGATATTTATCTTTGTTTCCCCGCAGGCTCCAATAATAGTCATGCATCTCCATTTTACAGTAAAATTGCTATTACTATGCCCATACATTAATTATTAATACACACATTACAATATTTTCAGTATCCTGTAGCAATGAAATGTGACTCTGTGCCACTCGCTGCCCTTTAGCTTGTGGCATGGCACACGGTCCTTTTGGATGTACCTTTGTGGTACCCACAACTCCGCCATTTACACTCTGCATTCCCGGGCACCTGTACTTTACAGCCAGGATAAAACAGCTTTCACGTATTACTGACTTTTTCATTAATTGCTTGCTTTCCACTAATTTTTTTAAATAATTTTCTGGACTTGCTGAAACGTGGGAAACGATGATTGAACTTAGAGACTCTCATTTAGAAGGAATGCCAGTCCTGATTGATTACTGCTGCACACATCATGCCCTCACTGGGCTCCTTCTCCCCACGTAAGGGGAGAGTTGGTGGTGGTCACTGCCCAGGTCTGTTATGCATTAGACCCATATACATGGCATGAAGGTTGGTAGAAAGTTTTGCTGGGCTTGTTTCACCCCTGTTATTGAGGACATGGTAATACGTTGTGATGCACCCATCATATCGCACTTAAAGGCCTTAAATGACCTTGGTGTGATCTTCAGTCCAATTTGGCAATCTAGCTTTCCCCTTCGTTACGGTTTTCTATCCATATGTATCATTCCCAGTCAACGTGGTATGGCCAGAGTAAACATTTTGGGGTACGATCCCTGCTTCCATTTCTTTTTGCTAGACAAATTATCTGTAGCACTGGAAAAGGTCACAAAGACCTACTGAAACCTGGGAATGGAGCACATGGGAAGAGGAGGTGCCACATATGTCTGCATTGGTTCCCACATAACTACTGCCTGAACTCAAGCAGCTCTCATCACCTGGTGCTGCTTCTTCTTCTTCTCCTTCTCGCACCCGCTTTCCCCTCATGGCCTGCAGGTGTTGAGCTGTAGCTTTTCATATTTTTGGCATATTTATGGATGAAATAGCACATTTTTAATGGCTGCCTTTTTCAGCACCAATGAAAACAGTCTAGAATTTTGATAATTCTCCATTGCTCCATAAAATCCATAATAATAGTTCACTTAAATGCCATAGCAGTTCTTTAGGCGTATTATCATTACTAGTTTAGAGACCGTAGGAGTTCGTTAGATACAACAGGCCAAGTAAGTATATGGTCTTCTGCTTTTCCAGAGAAACTGACATGATGAGGTCAAAGATCAAGCAATTTTCATGTTTTTTTAGGCACAGAGCAATTTATTCTGAATCCATGTTTTTTATTTTCAGTAGCATAGGATGTCCTGGAATAAGTAGGGTACCTTTCTGATGTGTAACGGGTTGTTAGTATTACAGACCCCAGTCATCTATGAATTTTTTTCCCACACCCATCTTCAGTTGCTTGTACTTTGCAAATCCCCTAGAAGACTTGTAGAGCTTGTGATGGTACCAAATAGCTGAGCTGCTATGACACCTTGCCTGCTTCTCCTGCCCAGCAGGATTGCTCCAGGTCAGTTGGAGATCCTCTACCTGTAAGTCATAGCAGGCTCTTGCCTCTCCCTGCCTTCACAGCAACTTTGCTGAATTAGTCTAAGAACGGGAGTTAACCCTGCACTGGTTGCTGCTGGGGGTTGACCCCCAGTGGGTCCAGTTGAGTTGAAGTGGGATATGAAGGGAACAGAGGCCTGTAGCTTGCGGAAGGAATTCATGGCAGAAGCAGCAAATCCAAAAAGCTTGTGCTGAAGTTTACGTTGTGTTAAAGTTTTGACCTTTTGATAAAACCCCAGGAAGGGAGCAAGCCTGGTTGTGTTCCCTGTTGGACTGTGTTAGTACTGAGAGCTTTCTAAGGATGGATGGGGTAATTCCAATTTCTCTTAAATGCTGGAACTCTTTGTGGGAGAGCTGACTGGAGGGTAATTGCAGCAGATGATAGTATTGGGTGTACTCTCTTAAACTTTTAACGAGTATTGATCTACAGAAAGCGTCATTTCTCCTTTTTGCATTTATTAGGTCCCGTTGGTCGTGTGTAGATCAGAGAGATTCCAAAGCAGGTAGCTAATGAGTGCTCTTATAAAGAGCTGATAAAAGTCATGCTCAAGCTTCTCCAAGTACTCAGTTATTTATTCACAGTAACAAAACCCTGATAAAATGTGGAGTCTGATTTTTATAAAGTGCTGAGCCTCCTGGATTCCAGTGGAAATCAATGTTGGCTGTTGGTGCTAAGCATCTCTAAACATCGTACTTGTGGTTTCAGAGCCAGGTTAAACCCCCATTGACTTCAGGCTCTCCTTTAATCAGAGTAATGACAGCAGTATTTAGCCTCCTGACAGTCATTCCTCTTGCAATACTGGGTCCCTCTATTGCTCTGCTTGGCTTATGAATAAGATTTTATTTTCTTTAAAAAATAAGTGTATATTCTCTACAGAGAGCTCTGATTCAGGATGCTGCTCCTTACTTCATACATAAACATCTCTGATTGATTCTGACCTTGAGAAGTACTTGCAGCTTGAGCAGAACTTGCACAAGTTGCACAGTTGTCAGTGGTCAAAAATGTGTTTTCTAAAATCATAAATGGAAGTGCTTGAAAAGAGAAAAGAAAATATTACTGTAAGGAGTATCCTCTATGGAGCTCCCAGGCAATGTGTTAATGCAAGCAATGATGAAGATGGGTCAAAGAGTTAGCAAGCCAGTGTATCTCAGTGCTCTCTTCTGCTTGTAGTTCATCTAAAACTACACTTTGAATATTGTGTACCTGTGTCAGGGACTGAGTTTGTTACACGTTAATGAGGAGGGGGCGTCTTCAATTTTAAAATATTTTCATGTTCCAATATGCAAGCATAAATCTCTTCACTAGAAGAATTGCATCTGTGCATCCAAGGTTAAAAGATAGCCATTTAAATGGTAACTTTACAGGAGCAATCATAAAATGCAGCAGAGCATGTGGCATTGGGGATGGGGCCTTATTATTGATACTGGATTACCTGGGAGGAGACCTAGCATCCCTAAACTGATCTTTGTGCCCCTCCACCATGGGAAGAAATCAGGCATTTCAGACTAGTTTACCTTATTCTAGGGAATTCTTCTCCTCATTACTTCAGAAGAAAGCAAATATTACCTCAGCATCACATGCCAGACAACATACCAAGAGAAAAATTCTTTTCAGTCCAAAGTATGACTATTGGTTTTTGCACATGAGGCAGCATCATCGATGTCTCACAGTGACTCATCACGCTTCTGGTCTGCTTTGTTACCTAGGCAGAGATTGCTACCAAATAACCATAAATATCTGCTTATCTTGTCAGTTATTACTATTTAATGGCACCTGTTGGATGAAGGAATTCTTGTTTAACAACTTCCAGGTTTGGAACAACTGGTATGCATGTTATAAAAGGGAGGGGATTTGCAGTTTGCAGAAATGCACTATTCCAACAACAGTCATTTGCTGGCATCTGGTAATTTGTAAACTGTATTTGCCAGATCTGCTGTCTGTGCTATTACAAGCAATTTGGAGCAGATGAATCCAGCAGAAAGCCTTTTCCTTTTGGTGGAAACATTCCCTAATTTGTTGCCCTTCTTTGTGTTCCAGAGAGATTAAAACAAAAAGCAGAACTAATTTATGTTTCTTGATGTGTGGGATTAAAGCCAAGTTTTCTTTATTTTATACAGCAAGAGAAACTAAGGAAAGGGACAATAATTGGACAGAACTAACAGGACATTCCTATTTAAAGGGCAGCAAGATCGCGTTGTCTCTCATTTACTCTAGCAAGGATTAGAATAGGTCATCAGAAGGTTAGCAAATATCAGAAAATGAGATGTCTGAAAGATGGGAGCTTGAATTTTGCCTACAAACATTTAATTTTTCACCAGAACATCCTAAGAAAAAAGTGCTTCTTGTAGAAATGTAACTTTTGTAGTTGATTAGGAGATTACAGCAAGGCAGCAGCCCGCTGAGCATGGGGATTTACAGTGGATGCCACAGAGCTCATCACAGCAAGGACAGCTTTTAATAGGAAAAAGAAGGAAAAAATCCAAGTGCTGTTTCCACCCCTGCATGAGGACAGGTCCAAAAGGCCAGTAATAATCCCCCCCGTGGCCACCCATCCACACTGCTGGCGCCAACTTGGCACTGGTCCTACAGACTCTGCAGCAAGGCCAAAAATGAACAAAACTGCTCCAGGAGCTTCCCTGCCTGTTTCTCTCTCCATCAGTCCATCAGGCCTGGGGAAAATTGAGACAGCATCAGGTTTCACATGGGATTTCTCAGCAGGCCTCCTCTCCCATCTCAGATCTAAGAGGCTGTGGTGATTTGTATCATTGAATATGTTTTCAGTTCATTTTCCTTTTAATGATGCTGAAGAAAGGGGTGTCAACACAAAGGAAGATGTATCTGTCGCTCCTCACCACTCTGGTTTCTAGCAACAGGCAGGCTGCTGCTGAGAGCTGGCGAGAAAAAATACTGTGGCTGGTTTTGCTGTTGGTTTTCTGAGGAAGGAATAAAATGCCAGCACTAATAACTCATTGACTTGGAGCATACAGAACTGTAAACAAAAAAATGTTCCCAAAGATCTTCCTCAGAAACCTGAAACCTTCCAAACGTCACCGTGATGCTTCAGAGTGCCTCCTTTTGCATGGCCACAGCCTGTGTCCCAGGGTGGCTTGGACTTGGAGATGAGCACCATTTCCCCTCCTTAGGGGTCCTTCTGGGAGTCTCTGGCTGCAGTATCCCATAGGAACCGTCCGTTGAGGGAACATAGCTGATAAAGCATGTTGTAGGCGAGAGGTACCCAGCTTCAGTCTCCAAGAGTCATAGAATGGCTGAGGCTGGAAGTGCCTCTGGAGACCATCTAGTCCGGCCCATGCTCAGGGCAGGGTTGGCTGTTGTGGGTTGCTCAAAGCCACGTCTGTTTGGGTTTTGAGTATCTCCAAGGACAGAGACCTTACAACTTCTCTTAGCAACCTGTTCCAGTGCTTGCTCACCCTCACAGTAGAAAAGTCGGTCATGATGGCAACACTCCTAAACACAAAACCCAATAATTATTAACTTCAAAACTCTTCAGGTTTTATATTTTGTTTTTGTTTTTTGTTTGTTTGTTTGTTTGTTTTTTAAATGCAACTGTTTTCATTAAAACAAAAAAACAAAAAAAAACAAGACATTAAACAATGTTTTCCCTCAACAAGGTATTCTCATGGACCCTTTGAGAATAATCCCACCACTTCTATCTTCATACCAAAGCAGTACCTGCCTGTGGATTGTGTTGCACTGTTGACAGAAGGGTTGGTGATACTGTTGACCATTATTAACATTATTTATTTAGCACCTGGCAAACATAATTGGGCCCTTTGTGCTAGGCACTGCCCAAGCAAACTGGGAGGAAGACAACCTGTTCCTAAAGAAGGTGTTATTTACCTGTTAAACAGTAGGTTGCAAAGAAGTGGGTGGAGGGAAGCGAGGACACCGAAGCTTTTGTGCTGATCCTGAACTTTAGCAGCATTACTTCCCTCATGGTGGAGTCTCCGTCTCTGGAGACATTCAAAACCCGCCTGGACATGTTCCTGTGTAACCTGCTCTGGGTGGACCTGCTTTGGCAGGGGGGTTGGACTAGATGATCTCCAGAGGTCCCTTCCAACCCCATATCATTCTGTGATTCTGTACATGGGAGAAGAGCAAGATCCTGGCTGTGCTACCCAAGAGCATTAGGCAGTCAAATGGACAGAGATGTCCTGTAGGTGTGGCCTTTTCCTGGAGACATATGAATTCTCTCTGGCGCCTTTTGGATCCTCTATTCATTTTTTAAAAGCTGCAGTATGAGTGCACTTAACAATTAATACATATTTTAGAAGGACACACTTTTTAAAAAGCCTAAGAAATAGTAATTTACATTTTTCAGTTGCAGTGTTTTTCAGGCAGGAAATTAGCTCAAGAGAAAAAGAAGCAGGTGCATAATTATTTTTTCTTTTGGAAAAATGCCTTTCCAATGAAAAGACCTATTTTTGAGTCTGTAAACAAGAGCAGTAGGGGATTTCTCTTACCAATGTTGCCTCCCAAGTAGGGCAAGAAAAATCATGGTTTCATCAGGGGAAGAAAATGCAGTGTTTAAGGGGGCAGGTGTCAGAGTTTTGAAGGATGTCCAGGACTTTTGGGGCAGTCCAGCACTTGCCCCTCCAAATGCCTCCGCTGGGAAGAACGCTGGAAAAACTAAGGAAAGGGATGAAGTGGCCGTCAAGCAGATAGTTCAGTGAAAATCATGTCTTTGGACATTTTAAAGAAAAGGTAGGAAACAAATGTAGGAGGGCATGCCTGGGTACTGTCAAAGCAAAGCATTTCTGTCCCTGGTTTTCCACCTAGCTCAGCTCACTTGGCCTTGAAGCTTTGCCAGTTCACCTAAAGGAGAACTGCTCTCACAACGTGCCCATCTTCCTTTTTCCATGAAACTGCTTTTCCTTTAACTTCAAAGAGTCAGCAAAATATGTTAGTTTCTGATTGCCAAGGTAGTATAATCACATACATTACAACTACGGGATTCCTGAAACTAGGGAAAGATATTAATGCTCATAAATCAAAGCCACCTAGAAGAAACAATCAGCTTTCAATACATTTGTTTGGTTTTTTCTTCTCTTTTTCTTCCTATCCTCCGTACCTTATTGTTTGGTTGTGAGTTATTCCAGGGATTTGAGAGCGTTTTGTATGTATTTACCCAGTTTTAGTGAGTTTATTTTTAATATATGTATGCCTTAGTCATGAGCAGTTTGAGGTTCTGGTGCAGCAAGGAGTCGGTGGTGTGCTTGCAGCCAGTTACTCTGGCCTTTTCCACCCAGTTAGACAATATCCCATTTTGGAATGACAAAATACTTCTTTTTGCAAGATGAAGCAAAAGAAACTTGAATGGGTCTCTCAGGCCTCGCAAAGGCAAAACTCCCATTAATGGCAAGGAAGAAACTGCTTTGCTTGAGCAAACACTCAGTGCTAAGGACACTGGTGCCAACTTTTACTTCTGGCCAGGCAGGCATTTTGGAGGGCTGTGGTGGAGATGTCGTCTCCCTCCTCCTGAGCATCCTGTGCAGTGCCAGCCTACCCTGGGTATACCCTGACCCAAAATACTCAGTGTCGCCCTTTGCCCATCCCCTGCCAGACGTTGCGGCTGCCAGAGCCCAACATTGGTGCCTTGTAGGGCAAAGCATCTTGTGGTCTAAGGGTTTAGAGCCACAGAGGTTTTTCACATAGTTTGGAAGCAGGAGCTGGTATCCACCAAGATGTGGGCATGTAAATCCAGTCTCAGCATCAAATAGGTTGGCTCCCACAGCTGCTCTGTCTGGATTTGATTGCAGGTGTGGGCAACAGTGGAGAAATGAGGTCAGGAGGGAGGGTGGCATCTCCTTCCTTCCCAAGGAGGAGAGGCAGGGCTGAGCATGCAGTCATTGCTTTGGCACAGGAACCATTTAGGTCTCTCTCTGATGCTCTGTGTGTGCAGACCATATGTTACATCCCAGCTTTCTCTCCCCTGTTTACTTCTACCCATTTTCCCATGTGCCATCAGCCCTGGGGCTCTTTTTTCTCTTCTAGTCTCTCTTGGCCAGCAGACTGTAATTCCTAGGTCATCTTCAAAGGAGGCACAGAGCAGTAAAAGCCCAAGCCCTGGGGTGATGCCGGAAGCTCATCCTCCAGCAAAGTCTGGAGAAGCCTTGCCTTTCAAGGGACTACTCAAAATACTCTCTGAAACACAAAATCGTTTACCAGGTTACAAAAGAGTTATTCCATTGACCCACGCAGTAAAACACTTGTAAATTTGTAGTATAGAGGGGGCACCCAGTATGATGACCATCTTTCTGTTACCGCATTTTTGGATGACAGCAGTCAGCTGTCTATTGGAGCAAATAGTCAGAGTCTACTGGAGTTTGTAATAACCATATAAAATAATTTTTACCAGTCTCATATATGCAGTGATAGCTTGCAACACTCTCCAGCCCATTCCAGCAAGATTTAGTTTAATCCATGCTACAGTGACTGGTTTTTTTTGGAACAGCAATGTTCTTCTCAGAAATGTGCTCTCCCCCAGCCCATATTTGCTAAGTGGGTGCCAACTAGGCCTGGGTTCAGCAACATTTACAAGGCCGGTGTTACAAGGATTTAAACAGAAAACAACACAAAAGCATACACAAACCAGAGCAGTTCTTGCTGGCAGTTCAAAAATGCTTGGCTGGGGTCATGGGGTGTTTGTCTCAGATTCAGAGATGTCGCTTGTCTCCAACTCAGTCTTTCATCTTTGAGTTAAACTATACCGTAGAAGAGCAAAACAGAATTTGATTTTTTTGTTCTCTTTCCAAGCAGCTCCAGGGCCCAGAGAAAGAGCTTTCAGAATGCCGGAGCCAGCAAAGTCCACCTCTGCCCCCAAAAAGGGCTCCAAGAAAGCTGTGACCAAGACCCAGAAGAAGGGTGACAAGAAGCGACACAAGAGCAGGAAAGAGAGCTATTCCATCTACGTCTACAAGGTGCTGAAGCAGGTCCACCCCGACACCGGCATCTCCTCCAAGGCCATGGGCATCATGAACTCCTTCGTCAACGACATCTTTGAGCGCATCGCTGGAGAAGCCTCACGCCTGGCCCATTACAACAAGCGCTCCACCATCACCTCCCGGGAGATTCAGACAGCCGTGCGCCTGCTGCTCCCGGGAGAGCTGGCCAAGCACGCCGTCTCGGAGGGCACCAAGGCCGTCACCAAGTACACGAGCTCCAAGTAGCCGGGCACCACCTCTCCAATGGGACCTTCGAGCACCGGTTCCTCTGTGCAAGCACAGGTAGGCAGCCGCCGTGCGGATGAACGTCACAGCTATTATCCACAGCAAATTCACAGCCTTGGGATGGGCATGAGAAGCTGTCTAGTGGAAGAGGAGACAGTGATCTGGGTGTCGGCTGATTTTCGTAGTCTGTTTGGGACGTGTGACGGGTTCTGCGGGACTGGTGGAGGAGGCCTCTGCTTTCACATCTCATCCGAAGGACTGACCGGCTGCGGTGTATCCCAGCTCTCCTCTGTGCTTGGCAAACATGCATGTTTGGTGCTGGCGGGGGAGACCAGCATCGGCAACACGGAGAGCCCGCCTCTGAAGTCTTCCTATTTGGCTGCTTTCTCACAGTCACTTGAGACAGGCACCGAGGGGTCAGGGCTGGTGTCCTCTCCCTCGTAGCCCAGATCCATCCTGGCAGACAGCAGCACAGCCCACCCCGTGCTGGCAGAAGTGGCATCGACAGCTACCGGGCACAGGCTGTAGAATAAAATCCATACTGATTCAACAGCTATCTGTGCTTGACAGCCTGTTTCGGAGAGCAAGCCTGGCAGGCAGGCAGATGCCCGGGCTGATACCAAGCGCTCTTCCTCCTTGTCACTCCTGATGGATGAGCCATCGAGCAGGCTGAGGGTGCCGGCGCTGGAGCTGCCTGCTGCCTCCCACCTTGCGCCAAGGCAGATGGACGGACAGGGAGGGGTGTTGGGACTGGGTCGCTGCCTTCCCCGGCTGCTGCTTTGCCTGCTGTAGGACTTGCTTTGACGTGCAAGACGTTGCTGATTCTGCTGCTTTTCAGAGACTTTTCCTGCCTCAATGCTGCCTGAGTGCTCCCTTCCACCATAAGCGTGGGTGAGACGGGGTGGTGCCCAAGGGGGTCCCTTCTCCTGTGAGCACTGGGGTGGTGCAGGACAAACAGCACAGACGTGTCAGGAAGGGGACTAAGGGTTTGGGAAGGCATCTGGAGCGGGGGCAGGGGTGGTTAATGGAGTTTGGGGAGAGGGAGGCTCCCGGCAGAGATCCCTGCAGGCGGCTCACCTGGCCCTGCCTCCCTGCTTTATTCACCCATTAGAAAGAAAAAGTAAAAGCCAGGGCTGGGTGGATATATAGGGACACTTGCCTGCATCCAGTGATATTTTAAAGATTAAATAATTTCAAACTACTTCAGATACTCCCCATGTCTTCTCAAAGTCCACAGTAAGGTGAGCAATAATAAATTCCTGATAAAAGCCATAGAGATTAGTGGAGGGACGTCTCGGTTGCAGGTTTATCTTGCCCAAACTGCAAGCGTAGAACTGGCGTGAAGTTGCAGCTTCCTACTCAAAACACAAAATTAGCCAACATTTAAAAAAAAATACCAAAATCTCTGGTAGGCAGTAGCACTCAGATAAAAAATATTCACGTCTAAAATAACAACTGCTTTCTGCAGCTTATTCTGTAAATAAAAAGGGCAGCAAAGACACAGGATCCAGAACTAAGTGCATGTTCTCCCCAAACTCCAAGACCTTGCTTTTGATTGAAAGGTAAATTCATACCCCGAAATAGCAACCTTGCGGTGCGTCTCTCACTTTCCCCTACATTTATCTCTATCCTGTTTCTTTACGCTTGGAGAGTGATGGGGACCCTTACCAAATTTATGTTGCTTTTGGAGCTGAAGGACTCTGCAACTCCAGAAGATTCAGTTATTTCTTGTTTTTATAACAGTGCTGCAGTCCTTTTCCAGTTGGTCTGAGGAAAGGACCGCATAGACCTGCTCAACCAAGAGCACCTCAGAAACCTGAGAGCAGCGTGGGGGTCTCATGTGGTCTCTGTGCAAGAGCGAAGGTCAAGTCACTTATGGGCTGCTCCCATCCCCCTGCTTTGCATTTGAACACCCCACACCCAAAAATGAGCTTTCCTCCCATATTTTGCTCGGTGCTAGCACACAGACGTGTTCCGTACCCTCATGCCAGCAGGAGTCCCCAGCGATAGCTTTCAGGAAGAGCCAAGGCTGTCTCCCCAGGTGTCAGCGCCCACGACGAGCAGCTCCCAGCAGCAGTACCTGTGCTTGGAAGCGTTGATAACCTGGGCCACTTAGCCAAGACACTTGGGAGGTGACAGCTTAGCAGTTCCTTTTGTTTTCTTAATCAAATAGTCAAAATCAGATACCAAAGATGAAAATGCACCTGCAATGGGCCAGAGTCACCATCCTCGGCCCGTCTCCCACCAGAAATCGGACAGCAGATGATGCAGATGGGGAATATAGGAGTGAAGGGCTGGCTGGCGGTGCTGGAGCTTTCTCCTCCAGTCCCTATGAGCTGCAGGTCAGAATTCATCCCCTTGCGGAGTCCTCCTGAAAGCAGGAATTCAGAGTGCAATAAATTCGCTTCAGTCCAAGCTGTATGTACGAGCCAGGACACACATCTCCTAGGATTACCCAGCACAGCCTCTAAATCCTCGCTTTTTTGAGCAGAGTCCTGCTCCAGTTTCAGCAGGCTGCAAGAAGTCAGGAAAATAAAATCAGACGTTGTCCCTCCAGGGTCTCCTGGGCAGCTCGGGGAGCCAGGGACAAGGCTGGGTGCTCAGACGCGAGCCGCTGGCCCCATACACAGACTCACAGAACTGGTCTCATTTTCTTCTGCCACAGTTGCCACTCCATTTTTGGAGATTGTGTCAGAGAGAGGATAAATGGCAATTTAAGGCTATAAAAATACTTGAAGGCTTAAAGAGGATTTTTATATTGTCTAAAGCTGAGTGACTGAGGCTGTCATGTCCACCCATTTATAGTTGGGGCTGTCGTTTCACACATCATTTGCTCTTCACTCTCCCTTTGCATCATTTCTTTACTTGCCCCTGACAATGTAGAGCACAGGATTAGGAACTGATCCAGGTTAAAATGAACCTCTTTTTTTCCTTTCTTGCAAGGTTTGTTTTAACCTAGTTCTGGTGGCTGCTCTGATCTGTCACTGTCATACAGACACTTGTGCCAGCCAAAAGAAGGGCTGATCCAGGAAAAGCAAGGCTGGCATAAGCTAGGACTGCCGCAGAAAGCCGTTGGGAAATTAATGGCCTTAGTGTCAAAGAAAAATGAAGAAAGGAAATCTGTGTCTCCTGCAGTGGTCCCGTTAGCAGCAAAGATGTGGCTTTTCAATACACCGCTATGGGTGTTACCCCTGCAGTGTCCCACAAGCAGTTCCTCTGTCACTGGAAATGAGAACACATCCCATTTCTGCAGATCTCAGGTGTTACACAAAGGCAAGGGAGCAGGTTGGGAAGGGCACTCTGTTCCCACGCAGCCACCCAGCTGCAGTGGTTGGAGGCTCCTTGTTCAGCAGGCAAATGGGATGTGAGGCAGCCTGCCCTTCCCTTCCCACAGCTGCCTGCTGCTGTGCAGGAGCACAATCACAGCACGTCAGTGGGAATTATTTTGACTGCGATGAGCTTGGGCTGAGCCTTAATAGTCTTAATGGTCTGAAAGTTCAAGCATCGATTGTCAACTCAGTGATCTAAGGTGTGACATATTCCACGGTTCCCTGCTAAGGGGATTCGCTGCAGAAGAGGAGTTCTGCACTTCAGGATCTGTGCTTTTAAAAAAAATATGTATTTCCAGCTCTGGAATTGATAAAACATTTTAAAAGTGAAGATAATATACTGAGCCCCACTGTCCCTACCTGATTCCTATTGCAATCCCAGAGGCATCTCGGGGCCATTCCTGTGTTTTGCCAATTTAAAAACAAAACAAAACAAAACCAAACTGCAGATTGAAAGTTGGAAGCTGAAAAAGAATAATACAGCGTTGATACTAGCCTCATATTAACCCCATGGACATAACTGCACTGTCTTGTTGTAATGCACAATTTAAGAGAGAAAATAAGCTGTTATAGATCTACTCCTGATATTCCATCCTGCTTCCCTAGGAGGGCTTAAAGTCCACCTGCCCTTCACAGCAGAGCCCAACCTGCAGAAGAACCAAGGTCCACACACATGGAGGTTTGCTCCTGCTCAGGACAGACAGGTCTTTAGTCAAGCACCGGGGAAAATAAGAGTAAAAACAAGTGTGGAGGACGAGTGCCTGCTGCGTGTCCTGGGAAGGGATGCCTGAGCTGAGACCGCTGAAGAGCCCTGCCCAGAGGAGCTGTGTGGCTGTGTGCCCGGGTGACAGGCAGCCATGTGGAGGTATCCCCATGTCCTGGCCACCCCTGGAGTCAAGTTTGCCATGGCCTCTGCACCCACCTGAGCAGTTGTCCCATTGTAGCATTTCCTGACAGTTTACATCCAGACCAAATTGTTTACAGGGAAAAGGAAGAATGTGAACTAAATCATAAAAAAATCACTTGCTGCCAGAATTTCGAGAGTTCCCTGGGACCAGCACCTGGGGAGCAATCTCTCGTGCTTACTCTCCATGCATGGTATCTTGTGGGCTTACGTACAGAGTTCTTCTGACAGTAATTGTTACATCAAGTATGATCTATGTTACATTACTGCTGCTGTTTTATGACCTATCTTGCTGCTAGTTACCTGTTTTCTGTTAAAGGTATAAATAAAATGAAAATGCCAACCTGTTGAAAGTCAGGTGAGACCCAGCTGTCAGGATGTCTTTGTTTCTGCCCTACCACCAGGGCCCCCCCAAGCCCTACATTTCTCTTTCTCCATCATATTTCCTCCAGACCCCGGGTGAGAGCAGTCACCCTTCCAGCAGAGATGGAGCCTGGCTGGTCCTGGCAGAGGGTCAGTCAAAAACCAGAGCCACCCCTCACTGAGGGGGTGTCACGAGCTGCCACCGTGAGTCCTCACAGGATGTCACTTAGCCCACACACGGGCGCAACGTGAGCATCTGTGTGTTTTCAAGCCGTTCCAGTGAGCTTGTCCCCGGCAAAGCCGAGCCTGCAACCTGTCCTTGCCACACTCCTGCTTGGGGTACTCTGTGCTTGGCACCCGTCCTTTAACCCCCAAGGGGCAACAATTTTGACTTGCACAGATTCTGAGATTCTGTGCTTGGAAAAGTGTTTTTTACACATTCCGGACTACTAATTTATTTGAATTAACAATTGCTGCCACTAGAAACATCTTTTCTTGGACTATGAGAAGTTATAAGCAACAAACATGGAATTAGATGTAGCGTCTGAAAACTCAAGGAAGAAAATTATCTTCCTTTTAAAGAATGATTGGTAAATACACTGAAGAGAAACACACTTACCTGCTGGACATCAGCATCATAATGCACTCACTGGAGCAGGAAATGCCTGTGCCATGATAGACGCCGTGTGCTGGAGAAACAAGCTAAGACTTCAGATATGGAATAGAGCAGAAATCAGAGCTAAAAATATTTAGACTCTCTTTAAAGACAGACTCATAAGTTTAACATAATTAGGGGAATGCAGTATTTGGAAGAAAAAAGCCCCAACATTATAACTAACTGATCTGAAGTATTTCTTTCCAAAGAAATAAATTACGTTACTTCTAATGCTGATTTCCATTTTGACACCCCTTTGCAGAGCTGCCCCCACAGTGTGCTTCCATAACAGAGCTGACACCTGGCCCTCGGGAAGACCCAAACCAGGTTACAAAAGGTAGAGCATAACATATGGTCATGCTCCTTCAAGATGTTGGGAGGTAACTATTTTTTTTAGTTATTCAGTTATTCTTTAGTTATTATTGACTGGTTATTCAAAGATTGTTAACTGGACTCGGGTGCCACATGGCTAAGGCTGTTGGAACCAGATAAAAGAACTCAGGGGCATCAAAAGAAACCATGAGAGAACAAGGTTTAAAAATAAGTAAAAAGAAGCATGCAACAAGCAGAGCACTTATTGAGCCCTTTGCCAACAGATGTTGGAGGTGTTACAGTTTGGTTCAAGAACAAATTAATGGAAGGGAAATCCATTTAGAGTTGCTAAACACATTTACACTGCGTTGGAAATTATTAGAAGCTGGGAGAATACAAGGACATTACTATATGTGTCTGCCCTGTTCCTACAGCTTTCCTTGCCTGCTCTCTCATGGCCACTGCTGGAAAAATTGGGTTGGATGCACCAAAGGGCTGACCCAGGTTGTCTGCATAACTTCTTGTACAGTCTCCCTTGACACTACATGTCTACCCATGAACTGTGGAGGGTTTCAGGCAGTTTTCTTGGGTCTCTGACACGTAGAAGAAAGCATAAGAGAAAGCTTTTAATCTTCCTTTCCTACATGGCTCCTCCACTTGCCTTCATGTTTATGTGGATTGTGTTAGCCTGGCTTACACGAAAGATGTGAGAGATGGTTTGTTTCTAAAATAGTTAGAGTTAATAAACACAGATGGTGTGAGAAAGAGAGAGGAATGGAACTTCTGGTTTCTCATATAAAGGGAAGCTGTTCTCAAAAATATTTCTCATTTTCTTCCTTGAATCAGTTGATTTAAAAAAAAAAAATTATACACAATTTCCTGCCTTTTAGTGTCCATAATGCTAATTCCCCCCAAAACCAATCTCTTACAGAATTCATTCAGAAAAAGATTCTTTCAGATTTAACTGTAAGAATGTTGTATCAGTAATAGAAAAAGGAAGACTGGGGAAGGACTGGCAATGGCTGGGTGTGAGGCACCAGAAGGGACCAACGTCAGGAGACTACAAGTGAATGCTGTAGGAGTGGCAGGTGCTGATGGGAGCTCAATGGGGAGCCCACCAAGATGCCAGCACACACTGCGAGCAGCTGCTTGGGACACACTCAGGAAGCAAAGGGCTTGGAGTGAATCCTGGCAACTCCCAGGGACGGAGCAGGGCGGACAGTGTGGTTGCTGCCGGCAGCTAAAGGGTAAAAAAGGCACGCTCAGAGCCAGCACACGGTCACCAATCTAAGAGGAACCCAGGAAATTTGATGAGGACAGTCAAAGTCATTGCGAAGATGGACACAGGCATCCTGGTGTCTGCACACAGTCAGACAGCTCGGGTACACCCATCTTGTGAGTACGTGGGTAGGAGAATATGAGTGTGACTGACTCAAATCAGCAGTGCTTTAAAATAAATTCACATGCCTATAAGGTGATAAAGTCATCCTCCTATAGGGACTGGCACTGAGTTTGCTACCTGTAGTAGCTCATCAATTATTCACTTACATCCAGCTTCTGTGCACCTCCCCAGTCTGCTGCCCATTGAACCTCCTCCCGTGCAGGTGAGGGGGAGCATTCTTTCTACGAAGTACATCCAGATTTGCCAACACTGGAGCAAGTGTCCAGCCCAACTTTTTAAATAAACCAGGAGGTGCTTCTGACCTAACCTGCCCCATGGGCTTGGACATGTCCTGGTGAGTACCAGGCTGCCTCTGAAAAATGTAGCTACAGACAGGAGAGCCATGAGTGCTGCCCATAGAAACACTCAGTCTCCTCTCTTCACCTGAGTCTGGGAAGACCAACAAAAGGAGGGAACATAAGTGCACCAGGTCCAATTTCACTAAAGTGAAGGAAGTGTGAGGGTCCTACGGCCATTTATGATCTTCTTTGTGTAGACTTTCTGTTTCTTTGGAGTGCTGCAGTACTCAAGGACTCCCAGGAAGCCTGGTCTTGCAGGCACTGTTGCAAACAGGCTATTCAACTGCTCCATCTCAATAAAACCTGCCCTTGTGGGAAGCTTTCTGAGACATGGCTCAGTTCTAGCAAAGCGGGAAGCCTGCGACGGCAGGGGCTGCTGGCAGATTGCTTTCATTGAGGGGTTACTTTGTTGGGATGAGCCTTTACCCCACAGCCAGTTCCTCCTGTCATCAAGGTAATAAAAACTCACACCCAAGTGTTGACTTCAGAGATGCGGCATCCTCCCGTCTCTTCTCACAAACTCCCTGCAATGCCACATCTGTACGGTCACATCCGCGTGAGCTCATGTTAAGCCCGTAGCGCTCCCATGCTGCCTTGCACTCTGGCCCAAACCGCAGCTTTGAGTGGGAAACTCGGTGGGAGAGCAACATAAGAAAATGCAAATTTATCCCCCCCACCCCTTTTGCAGCTGGTGTTGTAGCGAGAGGACCCAGACACCTCTCGCCGCAGCTGATCTCGGCTAACAAAAGCTGCCTCAGTGGCCACTTGGCAGGAGAGAGCCACAGCTCTTTTTTAACCAGGATGATTCAACACAAAGAAGCCTTTATAGCTCAGCAGCAGGCATCTCGCGCCTCTTCGCATCACGCCTCTTCTCAGGTTTTAAATACAAGGGCACAAAAGTTCTTACAAACCCCTGATTCTGTCAATTCCCTCGACATATGCCTGTAATGCCATTTCTGGCATTTCAGTGTCTTTAAATGGAAAAGATAGAGCTCTTGGGAATCACGGGACACCACATGCACCGTCTCTCTTTCAGAGCCAGCATCTTCCCTGGCATAAGCTAATCACCAATATTCTGTAATAGTCTGTATTTGTAGGGCAGGATCCTGAACAACACTGAAGAGCAGCAGAAGAAAGCTCGATGCAAGCAGCTGCACACCGTGAAGGATGAGGAGAAGGTCCTCCACGCCAAAGGGTATCACAGCAACTGGGAGCTCAGCCATATCTTAAAGGGATTAGAAGTGCGTAGATGGCAAGAATAATTTTAATAACAAAAGACTAAATAGATGCAAGCTTGCAAGCAATGGTAGCTCTCTGCTTTATAGGAAAGTTACACTAGATACAAATGAACAGCAGGAAGAAGTCTTACGCCATTCTGCCCGCTGCTGTGGGGCTTGCAGCATCCCCAGAAACAGCCCATACCTGTCAGCCCTGGCCAGGAGACTCCACTAGGTAGAGGCAGAACAGAAATTCATGCCCCTAAGTTCCCTATTCACATGAATAAATAGTCAGTTCAGAAAGGAATAGTCAATTTTTGGAAGTTCTCCGTCTGTTTTGTTTGTAATTTACGATTTGGACCGCATTTTTCATGTTTTCTTCAGGGGTTAGCCTGGCTATGGATAACTTTGATGCCCAGGTACACACCTGCCAAGATCTGAGCAGGCAACAGCTCTGGAAGTGACCTGGAAAAGTGTGAAGTCAACCTAAATACCTGCAGTTTTGCTTCTGGGCAAAAAAGACGCCAAAGCATCTGTGCCTGTACAAGGCTGAACAACTTTGTACTGATACTTAACCCTGATGTTCTTCCAGTTTCTCCCTAGCAAGCTGGTTTAGGAAAAGCAAGAACGGAGAGCCACTGCTTGTTCACTTAATGCTATAGCTCGGGAAAAAAAAACACACCTACCTTGATTTCTTTCCTCCCTCTGTTTGGATGAGTGGGAATGGGGGCTTGGCATAAGACCCCTAAGTGTGAGGAGAAGTGCAGGAATTGCTGGCTGCAGCCACCTGCTTCCCTGCTCACAACCCCCAGCCCTGCAACTGCTCCTATTGCTAACCTGGGACATGCCTTCCTACCCCTCCTGCCGAGGCTGGGCCACTCTTTGGAGAGAAGAAATCAGGGAAAATACATGAAGGACGAAGGGAGTGTTTCTGAAGTAAAGGATAACAGATCAGTACCCTAGAGACTGTTCGTTTTTATCCCTTAAATTGTTAATGAGAAAAGTGCACATGACTTGGAGCAGGAGTCCATTCTTCAGCAAGTGCCATCTCCTGCAGGCCCAGCATCAGGTGCACTTTCATGTTCTATTATTTTTGGACAAGGGGTCAATTTAGGAGGTGGCCAAGGGTAAGGACTACTTGATTTTTAGGCACAACAGAATTATTACTTAAATCTCCCACACATCTCTTTAACACAGCAAAGTGCCTGCACACGGGTAGAAAACCAACCTCCGCTTCTCATTCTAGCTTCAAAACAGAAGTCTTCTTCTTAGCTGGGTCTGAAGGTCCGAGCACAAGTAGTACTATCGTCTGTTGTTGTTGTTATCAACCTTCATAAAAGGTGTTTTGCCTGTCCCTGGAAGCAGTTTAACAGTGAAACCCTTGGTATTATTTCAGCAACTGAAAATAGTGTCCTCTCCATTATCTTGGTTATGCCACGTTCTTGCACTCGTCAGATGAAGACCCAGAAGAGGTAGAAGCCATATCAGACAGTCTTCTCAGTCCCCTAGAGTAGGCCAGGTATAAGGTTTGACTGGGTATTATAAAAGATTTATTGGACGACATGTGGTTGAGCTGAATCTCTGATCACTTGTGGGATTTCATGGCACAGCACACGTCAGGTTGTGTTTCGCTGTGCAGGGCTGCTGTCCTCCTGTGCTGGCATCTCCCTGGCTCCATCACTGAGCAGTCACAACCGAGATTTAAGATGTAGATGTCTATTGTCTACACCATACCAAGTATTATATCCCGTGTGTCTCGCTAGAGGCCCAGTTGCTGTGCTCAGTAAGCTCCAGTATGACTTCCTATGTAGATTCTCAGGTTATAATTAAGTGAGATTTTACTAAGAATTGAACTTATTTTTAGCAAGGTAGAAAAAGTCCTTTTTCATCTTCTGATACTCAATTCTCTCCTGCGAGTCAGCCAGCTCAGACACTTCCACCAGGGTGCTGAGTCACACAACCTAAGATGGTAGCACCTTGTCCTTGCAGAAACGAGTGTGATGTCATCTGGGTTTTGAACCCTGAGCTGAAACAGTGCCTGTGCCGTACTGAAGAGCTGAGTCACTGAGACAGGCACAGGGAGAGAGGCTTTGGGCACAGCAAACACTCACCTGCAATCCAGCCCAATGCCCTGGCCCTGGAGGACAGCACACACACAGGTCCTTCCAGCAGCTCCCCATTGAGCTGGCTTAAACCTGCTGCCGACAGTTGTTTTCATTTCTTAAAGGTAGCGATAAGCTGTGGGTATGGCAGAGCAGTATTTGCTATAAATCAGTTCATTGAAACCCGGCCAACTTGTGTCAGGGCTGAAACAAAAGTGAAAAGAATAAGTCATCCATCCCCATTGTTTTATTCTTATTTCAGCCGTGCTAAAATAATTCAAATGAGAGCGGGTCTCGACAGCAAAGAAAACAGCTTCTGTGCCAGAGGACCTGCTGACGGGCGCAGGGACAGGCTGGAGGGACAGCAAAGGCACAGCGAGGAGGGGCGGCCAAGGGACCCTGCCAGGCACCCGGGGAGCAGAGGGCGAGTGGTGGTCCCTGGCTCCTGGCCCTCCCTGCCTCTTGCCGACACCTTGCGGTAGCAGTCTTCAGCAGGTCCCTGTGGTGCCCTGCGGATGAGGTGCACCTCATCTGTGCGCCATGTGCAGCCGTTTGTGGGTGACTTTGGAGAGTGGAGATTTATGCTTGATGCTTTGATCTGCTCGGCATAGAAAATGGCTCTTTTCTAGGCAAAACTAACCCAATAGGGTGTCGTCCATGACCTCTGGTCCCATACTTCATGGTCTGCAAGAGCAGCAGGCTGTAGGCAGGACCCAGCAGGTGGGGGGGTCGTGGCTGTTTCACCTCACCACTAAAACCAGAGGGACTGTGGGGCAAAACGTGGCCACCTCTATCTTAGACTTTATAGATGCTCCTCTCTGATTTAGCACTGACAATCCCAGCATGTTGGGCAAGTTTTCAGAGAAGATCCTGGTGACTGCCACCATTTCATTTTCTGCAGGTCTCTAATTGTTTCCAGACACGTACATGGCACCCCTTGTTGCAGTCTCTTTCGTCAACATAAATCACAGTCCCAATATCTGCTTATATTCTACCTAGTCCCCCCACAGCTTTCCAGCTTTTCCAGCCAAGTTCTGGGCTTGTAGGGTCTCTGTCAGGCCCAAAATCCTTTCTGCAAAGTTTCCTCAAGCCTCCGCCTCTTTCTTCTGCTCCTCACCGCAGGTGGTTTTAGCCAACTCTTCCCTAACAGAAAAGGAGGTACAATTTTCCTTTCCGAGCCCTTGTCTCCAGAAGTAGATTAAACTTGAAGAAATGAGATTTTTATCTGTCTCAAAGCCTCTCACCACAACGCAGAGGTGAAAATGCCTCAAAGGAACACTGCAATGGAGGAGGCTGAGCACTTACGGTGCAGTTGAAAGGGGAGTTGCAGTCCCCACAGGCACTGGCAGCTGCAAATGGAGCACTGATGAAGTCACTTTGCTTTGCTTTACTCCATTCTGCCTGGATGACTAGTGCAGGAGCTGGTGTCTCTCACCACTGGAGAGAAGAGCAGTTTCCATGCTGTAGGCCAGCCAACCTGTGCTAGGATGTAGTGATCTACACCCCAGGTATGCACATTTCTATCACTTTACAATGGAGGGAGTCTGAAAACCTTTCTTGAAGGCCAATATCTGAAATCAGGGAAGTTTGTAGTAGATAAGAGGTGGCTGAGGGGGTACACAGACCCCACAAAGGGCCCATCCAGCCCTTTGCACCCCCCAGGATGTCACATCCCTGACCCTGCCACCCACACTCGTACATAGGCTATTATCTGTTTGCTGTAACAGGTTGCTGTGCTGAGAGACGCTGAACCATATCTGGTCCACCTCACCATGCTAAAGGCTGGCATAGACATGTCCTCTCCGCAGACCTGATGCTCGCCAGAGCTGGGGACGTACCCCAGCCAAAAGCCCGTCCGGAGCCACAGTCCTTCTGGTCTTCCCTTTAGCGTTTTTGTATATTTTAAGGCAGAAACTCTGCCTGAGGCACCTCTCAGCAGGGCTTATCCAGAAGCAGCATGCCCAGAACTTGGCCTGTGCGCTCTTGGGCAGTGGAGAGCTCCTTCTGAAGATTATGCCTGTGGCTCTGCTCTTCGTTGGCCACTAAACCAGCAGGGCTGCCTTGCCTTCCCCCAGGAAAGCTTTTTGCCAAAGGGAAAAACTCAGCACTTGTGTCTGATCCCCACAGAGAGCAAGACAAATCCATCTGTGGGAAAAAAAGAAATAGAGTGTGCAATTTTTGCAGGTGGCTTTCACAGACACCTGACATCAGTCACGCATCCCTGTCCTACCTGCAGCTGCTGCCAAAACAGAAGTTTTCTGCCCTTTCCAAATCTGTCCTGGAGGAGGTTGTCTCTGCTGCTGCGAGATGGTGAGTACAGACTGTAAATATTCTTGGACTTCGGGAGCTCCAGCTTTACCTGCCTATGGCATAGGGATGACACCAAAAGGAAATCCCTAAGCCACCCAGCTGTACTTCTTTTGCACTGAGACACGGCAGGAGCAGCATGAACCTGGGCAAATTCAGCCAACGGCTTCTCAGGGACTTGGTTCGTGCCAAGTGGTGGCCAGTGGTCATGGAGTGGCCCACACACCCCATTTTGTCTTCTGGTTAGAAATAAAACAGGAGAATCATCCTTCCTCTCACCCTGCCTCCTGTAAGAAAAGGGATAAGGAAATCAGAGATCCCTGAAGTTTATGGAGGGCAGTTAAACATTGCCACAGATTGATCAAACATTATATTCAGCCACCCACTCTCTCTCCAGGATTTCTTCTGTCTCACAGCACTGGTCAAAACCATGGTGCTAATGTGGGTGTATTCCCATGGGCATACTCTGCAGCAGAACTTATATTCCATTGCACAGTGGGTGTTAGCTTCACCCAGCATCATGATTTTGAAGGCAGGAGCTCAGGTTCTCTCCTCTACTGATGTCTTGGTGTTGCCCTGAGGCAGACAAATCTGTGCACTTGCACAGAGGCAATGGGAGGATTAGGGACAGTTATTTGATGCCTGTGTTGCTCTCTTGATGGTGAGAGGCTTACTGCCATCGCATCAGTGTGGCAGGAGCAGAAGATGGCTCTACTTGAGTTTGGCTTCCCTTGGCTAGCAGAGCACTGTGCTTTCCTCAGGCAGAGGAGGCAGTGTTCTGTCTTCTGTGTTTATACCTCAGAGACTTGGGTTCCTTTCATTCTTCTTGCAAGTCATATCCCATGCTTTGCAAATTATTTCATAAGGTACTTGTGGGAACAGTCTGACATGCCGCATCTCTCCCTAAAACTAACATCATCCTACTACAGTGGGAGTTTGGGGGATTAGTAGCACTTAATTACACAGTTCTTTGAGTAGCATGAATCTTCCTTGTACGCAGGTTGGAAGAGTCACAAACTAATGACAAATATTTGTTCTCTTTAATTATGTGTAGCAAGGGAGGACAGCCCGGCTCCTTTCAGCTTTCTTCCTCCATCACTCTGACAGCTTCAACACCACCGGTTCACGGAGCAAAGCAGATGCAGAAATATCCACACTGATTTTTGGACCAGGCATCACAGGCTTGTAACGTGAGAGCATGCGCTTTATTTATAAGTACCAGTAAGAAACTTGGGCACACCTGAAACAACAGTGACCTTCCTGATCATAGAATCATAGAATCATTTTGGTTGGAAAAGACCTTTAAAATCATTGAGTCCAACCATCTACCTAACACTGCCAAGTCTACCACTAGGCCATGTCCCTGAGAGCCATATCTATACATCTTTTAAATATCTCCAGGGATGGTGACTCAACCACTTCCCTGGGCAGCCTGTTCCAGTGCCTGATTTCAGTGAAGAAATTTTTCCTGATATCCAATCTAAACATCTCCTCGGGCAACTTGAGGCCATTTCCTCTGTTACTTGGGAGAAGAGACTGACCCCCATCTCACTACAACCTCCTTTCGGGTAATTGCAGAGACAAATAAGGTCTCTCCTCAATCTCCTATTTTACCAGACTAAACAACCCCGGCTCCCTCAGCTGCTCCTCATAAGATTTGTCCTCTAGATCCCTCATCAGCTTTGTTGCCCTTCTCTGGACCCACTCCAGCACCAAAATGTCTTTCTTGTAGTGAGGGGCCCAAAATTGAACACAGTATTCAAGGTGGGGCCTCACCAGTGCCAAGTACAGGGGGACAATCACCTCCCAAGTCCTACTCACCATGCTATTCCTGATTCAGGCTAGCATGCTGTTGGCCTTCTTGGCCACTTGGGCACACTGCTGGCTCATGTTCAGCCAACAGTTGATCAACACCCCCAGGTCCTTTTCCGATGGGCGGCTCTCCAGCCACTCTTCCCCAAGCCTGTAGCATAACATGGGGTTTTTGTGACCCAAGTGCAGGACCTGCCACTAGACCTTGTTGAACCTCACCCCATTGGCCTTGGTCCATTGATCCAGCCTGTCCAGATCCCTCTGTAGAGCTATCCTGCCCTCAAGCAGGTCAACAGTCTTGCCCAACTTGATGGTGTTTGCAAACTTACTGAGAGTGCACTCGATCCCCATGTCCAAACCATTGATAAAGATATTAAACAGAACTGGCCCCAGTACTGAACCCTGGGGAACACCACTTATGACTGTCCACCAACTGGATTTAACCCCATTCACCAAAACTCTTTGCATCTGGCCATCCAGCCAGTTTGTTACCCAGCAAAATAACCTTTATTGCTTTCTTACCTTCATATGCCTTTTAAAAAGTATACCCCTCCACCAAGTTCAGATGAAGCAGGGAAGTAATGTGTTATTTCTGGTCACTGAAGGATTTCCAGATATTGTGGAGCTCAGAGGCATCACTACAGTTCTTCCAAAGTCAGGCAGAAAGGAAGGGAGCAGGGTTGTATCTGCAGTCAGTTGTGAAACACTCTATGAGCTGAAGGCAAGGCCATACTTGGCAGCTGCAGAATAACTACCTGGTCAATATATCTGGGTTATTTGGGCATCTATGGGGAGAATTTTGATGTAGCTACACATGAAAAAAGCTTATCAGGTTACCCTTAGACATAGTGAGCAGATGGACATCAGTTCCTTTTTTAAAGCAGGTTAGTTTCTTGTGACCCATGTTCCCTCTGGGTCCACAAAGCACATCTGAGCAGAGCAAGGTCACTTCCCCATCATTGAAGTGCTAAAGGCCAGGTTGGACAGGGCTTTGAGCAACCTGATCTAGTGATAGACGTTCCTGTCTGCAGCAGCGGGGTTGAATTAAATGACCTTTGAAGGTCCCTTCCAACCCAAACCGTTCTGTGAATCTGAGGGAGCAAAGGCCACTGCCATCTGCATTTCCACACCACTGCCCAGTGTCTGCCACACAGGACCCTCACACCTTGCCATTGCACTCAAGGGCTTAAAAATAGGGTTTTTACACGAAGCTGCATAGCTGGGACTTACCCAGCCTGGCTCCAGACCCATGCTGGGTCTGCTATGCACAGAGCACTGCAGCGGGAGCTTTGTGTCACAGCTCCTGGTTTGGAGTGTGCCCACTTCCAGAGGGCAAGTCCTCAGGCTGTTCAGGTCTTTTCCTGAGGCTCAGTTAATCTCATCAGTCCAGAAAAGCTGAAAAAAAGAGTCCTTCTGGTTTATTTCTTCCAGGCTGCCTTTCCTGGACATCACTGTTATTTTCCACCACCCTTCCCCCAGGGCCCCCATCCCTCACAAGCCTCACTGCTGAAACTCCCTGGGGATCCAGGACCAACCTCGCAGGCTCCCACTGCTTCACCCTGCTCCTCGCCTGCCAAGGATCACTGGAATGCTCTCCTCTGCCTCCCAGGCTCTCCCAAAAATGGCTCCGACTCCCCAGCAACTCTTCTCCTCCTTGTCCTCCTCCTCATCATCATGTGTTCACCCCTCTCCCTCATCTGGGAAGACAGTTGAAGCCTCTCTCTCCCTTGATTGAAGCTTAAAAGTGCTGGAGCATCCTGCTACTGAATGCGCTTTTCAGACTAATCAAGTTTCAGCTGTAAGTGGTAAATCCCATGATCTCATCTCTGACTTTATCAGCCAAAGGATCTTAAAACTGTCTCCTCGGAATAACAGAGCTTCCTGCTCGTGTCAGGAGAAGCAAACACTGATGATATCTCTTCTTCATACACTAATCCTAAACTCAAAATTCTATGACATCTGAAAAAACTTAAACATCTGTCAGTTTCACCAAATTGAAATATTTATGTACTTTAACTGCAACTTTAATACACTTTTAAATCTTTCTTTTTTTTTTTTTTTTTTGCGGGGGGGGTGGTGTTCTATTTGGGTTTTTTTTGACTGGTGAATGAGCAGTTCTGTATGCTGGAATTATGGGGGAGAGCTGAACATTTACAGCCCTGCTCCTCCAAGAAAGACATGGATTATGAGCAGTCTCGTTCAGGCTTACACGTGCATAGTCTGCAGTGTCATGGGGTCCCGATCCACATCAGGGGCTCCACTGAGCTGCTGCAATGCGAGTAATAATAAGCACAGCTGATGTACAAGGTCAAGAGAAGATTTGTCTTTGAAAGATCAGGATTGATGCTGTTTCTGTACAGAGAATAAATGACACATGAAAATTTTGGCCTCGGTAGCCCAATAACTTATATTTGCTTATGTTTCGCCTCCTTACAACTAACCCCTGAAAACTCATGAAAACACCATGAATATAATATAGATACTGTTGTGCATATTTTGTATTTAATACCTTTGAGGTTCGGTGCTAAGATTTGACCCTTTTTTTAATGATTCTTTTCATAAGGCTAGATATGAAAAGACTGTGATTTAGAAAACTCTTCATATGCAAATTATCAAGTTTTCCTATGAAAAAGAAAAGACTCTTTCTAATGAGCTTTCCTAGATGCTCTTTGAGAGAGCTAACACTCACTCCCCTGTTTTTATCATTGTCTTAAAAGGTAGAGCAACTCTACCATGATTAATTTTTCATGCTTTGGGTAGGAAGGGATAATTAGAGTGTGTTTCATACCGATTGTCTGCAACTGCTTTCTAATTAACTAATTGACTACAGAGCTAACGAGATTCAAAATTAATTTTTATATTTGAATTTTTCCGGGCCTATTTTAAGAACCATGAAAACAAATTGGCCAGAAGCTTTCATTTGATGTCAATCAGACCAGTATTTTGGAAATACTGTTATATTGTCGCTGGGTAGCTATTTTGCAACGGCTTTTGCCTCTACCTGCTGGCTGGAATATGAACTGCACAATTCCTGGTTTTTCTTCGGTGGGAGGCAGGCAGCCTTTGGGGACGAGAATATCTATAGAAACATGAAAAACACTCTAAGCTATCACTATCTAGGGACTCATTTTTTTCCCCATTCCACAGTCGAGTGAAAAAACTGTTGGAAGGGATTGGTGGTGTGGATATGTGAATTAATATGATATATTCATCACAGTTAGCATCGGCAGTTATGACTCATGATATCTGTAACAGTTCTTTTAAGGCATTGACAAGCGAATGTCAACAGACAAGCAAAACCCAACAGATACAGTCAACTCAATTTTCAAAAGGCATTGGGGAAATCCTTCAACAACAGCTCATAAAGTAGCTGTCGTGCAGTAAGAGGGAGTGTCTTCACCTGAGCAGGCAATTGGCAAAAAACAGGACTACATAAGCAATATTGACAGAGAAGGGGAGTCCCAGGTGGAGTCCTACACTGACGTGTGCTGGGGTTGCTCTGAGCAACTGATTTCTAAAAAATCTTCAGAAGAAGGTGAATAATAGACCTTCAGGGATAACAGGCAAAATCAGTCAACTGTACGCAGCTGTCCAAAGTAATAAGGGTGAAAGTTACATCAGCAGTTGTAAAAGGGTTTCAGAATACTCAGAAACTGGACAGTAAAACAGATGAAATTTTCAGATAAAAGACAGATAAGTTTAAGTAAAACCCATTCACAAACCCAGTTCAAACTTCCAATATGCGGATATACAACCTGAACCGAGTATTGCAAATCAAAATGTGATGCACAGTCCTGGGCCCCCATCTTGAGGCAAATATAGTGGGAAAAAAAAACAGTTACAGAAAAAAATTACAGCTATTAACCCTGAAAATAAGTAATTCAAGGGGGGACTATGATGGCTGCCCACAAAGTCCTAAGCGGTATAAGCAGAGGGCAGTGCCCGAGGGTGTCTGTGACCCCGAGCAGGTGGCAGATGCTACAGGGAGGGCAGGGGAAGGTCTCTCACACAACACGTGCTGAAGCTGCACAGCAGCTTGTGGGAGGATGCCAAGGTTTTCACGGTTCGGAAAGCAATCAGCCAAATCTGGGGAAAGAAAATTCCATTTGGCACAATCAAAAATGAAGGCGTCATTTCTGGTCAGGAAGTCTTTGGACCACAAATGGTTGCAGCCTGAAAGCATTTTCAGGAAGCACCAGTATCTCCTTGTCCTCTCCTTATGCTCTGCCTGCGGGACCTGTTACTGGTGGCCATCAAAGGCAGGGTAACGAGCCAGGCAGCCTTTTGGTCTGCTGATTCTTATGTATCACTCACAACCAGTACCTTCCACGTATGAGAAAGACCCCAAAGGCTACTAAAGTTCTGCTGGAGCACATCTCATCTCCCACTAGATTGCATTTAAAACCTCAGCAGGAGCTGTCTATCTGCAGGGTCCATGATAGGAATGGAGAAAGATAGCCAGAAAAGCCTTAACTAAATGTGAAAGAGGGCTGAAATCTTTTCCATCGTGAAGTCCATACAAGTCCTACACTGAGAAACTGCAATGTAATCCCGTTATATGTGTACTTAAGGAGTCTGTATAGCATGCATAGATCACCTTAATTCCGGCATGCTTTGGCTCTTGAGAGCTTGACTTTGCAAAGGCAGTAATGTTCATTCAATTTGGTTTGTGTGTTTGAGTGAATAATTGCTACAAATAATTTATAAAATTAGCAATGCTTTACATTTTCACTCATTTTGAGGTGACTTTCCTTTGTCAGACCCACTGTGGCTCAAGCTGCCTGCTGTGTTTCTGTAAGAGCAGGCAAAGCTCATGCCAGACGTGGACACTGACCCCTTGGAGGATCCTGTCTTCCTGCATCCTTTGGTCAGACTGTGTCTCAGGGAGGCCAGTGCTTTCTCAGCGCTGAAACCCTGGATGTGGTCCATGGTGAGCACTGGTGCTCGATGGACCTGAGAGATGCTGGGCACCCTCTATCATGGCCCCCCAGCCTGCGGGCATGGTCCTCACTGCATGGCCAGCCTCTGACAGCACCAAGAGTGAGAAGACAGATCTGTGGGGCTTTCAGATGCACTGATGGGTGCCAGATAAACTCTTGCAACGACAGTGCCTATAACAGTAATAGAGTGGCAATCCCCCCCAAGCAAGGAAGCTGGGCTCAGACCTGCCAGCAGACAACCTGTCAGCTACGATTATCACATCCCGGCCTATCTCACTTAGGAAAACTGTCAGCGGATAATTCAGCAATCATCTAAATGAGCACCGTGGGTGAGGCCAGCCGGGGAGGTCCATGCAGCGCTGTGTGTGCTTGGTGTGCCAGCTGCTTCTGATCGAGGGCTGCAGCGCTGCTTGCTCATGCCCCACAGCAGCTCCAGTTGCCGGGGTTCAGACTCCAAGGGAGAGGGAAAAGCACAGAAAAAATGTCTGATTAGGTGCCACGCCTCCAGGATCACCCCACCATCACCTCTGCACATCCCCAGGGAACCTCTGTGTCTGTATCCAGGTGATGAAGAGCAGGGATGAGGCAGGCACTGGGCAGCTCCTCTGGCACTTTCAGATCTCCTTGGCTCGGTGTCACAGGAGGATGGGCTGGTTTGGCACGGGTTGACTACAAACCACTGACAATCGGCCCGAGAAGCTCAGCATCAAGTAGGAAGCCTGTCAATCTCTGAGATGATTGCCATTTTCCAGTTTGCAGCCACTTTCTGCTGCAGCATTATATCTCAACATGTCCTAAGAGAAACTGGTCCCAGACAGGGCCAGAAGAGAGGGAATGCTGAGTGGTGATCCCACCGCAGTCTCGTCCTTCCCTTCTGCTCCACCTGAATAATTCTCCTCTCTCTCCATCTTTCTTGCCCTGTTTTATCCTGCCCCTTGTCCACTCTTCACTGTCCTGTTTTGAATCACAGAATGGTTAATATTGTGAGGGACTTCTGGAGGCCATCTGATCCGACCCCCTGTTCGAGCAGTGCCACCTAGGTGCCCTGGCAACAGGTTGCCCAGGCCCATGGCCAGGTATCTTCTTAACATCTCCAAGGATGAAGACTCTACAAGCTCTCTGGGCAGCCTGTTCCAGTGCTCAGTCACCCTCACAGTGAAAAAGTATTTCCTGATGTTCAGAAGGAACCTCCTGTGTTTCGGTTTGTGCCCGTTGCCTCTGGTCCTGTCACTGGGCACCATTGAGAAGAGCCTGGCTCTGTCCTCTTTGCACCCTCCCTTCAGGTGTTTATCTACATTGATGAGAAACCTCTGAGCCGCCTCTTCTCTGGACTGAACAGTCTCAGGTCTCAGCCATAGGAGAGATGCTGCAGTCCTTTCTTCACCTTTGTGGCCCTTTTGTTGGACTCTCTCCAGCATGCCTATGTCTCTATTGTACTGGGGAGCCCAGAACTGGACCCAGCACTCTGGCGGTGGCCTTGCCAGTGCTGAGCAGAGGTGAAGAACCACCTCCTTCAACCTGCTGGCAATTCTTTGCCTCATGCAGCCCAGGATACTGTTAGCTTGCTTCGCGCTGAGGGCACATCGCTGGCTCAGGAGTCTTGGCCCCGACCCAGACCCTGTGCAAGGTAGGGCAAATTCTGCTTTCAGCTCTTCCCACGGTTTAAGAGGATTTTCTGGATCATGCGGAGTTTGGCTCCATTAGCCAGGTCAGTATAACAGGGCTGGTAGAGAAGCAGAGGTTTTGCTCTGAGCTCGTTCATGGCAGACACATTCAGTGTCGCGTTTTTGGCTGAAAAGGGCCTGAACAACCTCATCTAAACCAAAATGTTGCTCACCAGAAGTAGCAAGGAAAACAAGGCAAAGAAACACTCTGCAAATTAATGAGCTGAAAAGCTGGCAAACAGCACATGCCTCCACTGCATGTGACCAGAAAAGTGTTGCAGAGCTCACCTGAGAAGAGAGGTTACCCTGGATGTACTCTAATAGCTACCAAATTGCTACCTAATGGACTAGTAAGGCCGATCCCTTCTGTATTTTAGAAAAACATTGTCTTAGGGGTGAACAAACCATCTGATCGAAAGTTACACTGTATGAGAAAAGCAAAGATTTTTCAAGAGAGACATATGGCAGTGCAATGGAAGGGATTAGGACAGGGAGCAATCTTGGCTGTATTAGAATAAGTTCGCTGGTTGAAATTCTCAGAATAAGTCAATTTTGACAACCTTTTTCATCAGGGACAGTGGCAGCTACAGGAATATTTTTAGTTCCAAGTCTCTCAGCCTCCTCAGAGTTCAGAAAATATTTCATTTTTTGCCCTGTGAGAGGAAATGGAGACTCGTGTTTCTTAATGGTACAGCGATGCTTCCCAAAAGAGTTCCAGAGACAGCAATGGGAGTCCCAACACTTCATCCATGGCTGGCAAAAACCAGGGGCACCTTTGCATTTTCCTAACAGGACATGACAGAAAGTGCAACCAATTTTAGAGACAACGTCTAGGGGTGATGCTGCACAACCTAGTAGGATCATCTATAGATATTCCCAGATGATTATTTTTTTGCAGCTGAAAATGTGTTATGTGCCCCTGAAGACAAAAAAAAAAAAATATCAAGATGTCATTTGTAGCTGTAGATGGGGTCTGGAGGAGTCAGGGGGCATTTCGGCCCTGCAGAGCCCTGTGCTGTTCGTCCAGGAACTGCTGCTGGGGCAAGAGTGACAGTGGGATTTGAAACCAAGGCCACTCCATGAGAAACCATCTTGTGTGACCCTCGTTACCCTGAAAACTGTGGGACCTGTGACTGTTGGTATAGGAAAATAGGTCTTGGCAGCAGTGGTAGGGATGGAGTATAAGCCTGTGAGCCTAACGACCTTCCTGCGCCCCAGCCTGCATAACTGGTGATTGTTTTTGTCCTTTTTCCTGACTGCAGCTTCCAGGCTAGAATATCTGAAGATAAGGGTGTTTCGGGGAATGCCAGGGAGAATAAGAACAGGCCCCTGGCTGTACCTGAGCAAGAAAGCAGGTCCCCTTGTTTCCACATGGCTCATCCTTCCACAGCTGCTGTAGAGCTACCAGTGAGGTTGCTGCGTGCAGAGGGGCTCCAGCAAAAAGGCTTGACCAATTTTACTTAAAAGCAGAATTTGGAATGTTTCCCGGATTATAATTACCTACGTATAAATATAATGATAATTATGGTACCTAACCAGGACTCAGAGCACAAAGCTGACAAGTGATGACAACTAAATTCATTAAGAGCGCAAATGTTCTTCCTCTCTTTTATGAAACAACACTGAGTGATCCCCCAAGAAATCCAGCAACCAGAGATGTGATCTGCTAATAAGTGCTGAGCCCGGCGAAGGCTGGTGGAGAGGCAGGACAGCTGATTTCCCCCCAGGAAAAGCCTTGGAGCTACATATCTACTAGAGGAGCAGAAAAGTGGACAGTTAAAACACTGGAATTTGAAAACACAATATGTTTCATCCATCAACTTAACTTTTCATTTAACTTATGCTAGGAAATAAGCCAGGGCGGGGGCTGTTCTTTGGCACAGAAGCCAAATGCTATGGCATGGCTTTCACCCAGAGAAAAGCTCTTTTGCTTTTCCCGGCATACGCAGAGTGACCATGTCCAAATTTCTCACTGGGCACGGTCCCAGGGCTGTACTGAGCCCAGCCTGGCATGGGCTGGCCACGGGGGTGAGCTGACATGGGGCAGAGATCAGCTGGCAGCCCAGCAGCAGTGCAACACACCGGTCGTGCACCAGCGCTTGGGCCTGACCCCTCTGCAGGGTCTGCAGGAGGACGTGGTGCCTCTGCATCCCCATGCCAGAGCCAGAGAAAGCCTAAAACAGAGCCCCTTGGCGTCTTACTGACACCTTTTAAAGCAATCTGGTGTACTGGCTTTTCAAACACTTTCTATTTTTTCACTTTCAGAGGTGCCAATCCCCAGGGATGATGACAAATCTTCAGGAACATGTGACAAAATGCATCAAGGAGAAAAAAGGGACTCCTCCTAGGCCTCTTGGGAAAAGGTGAAAAGTGTTGGTGGTGCGTGGTGTGCTTCCAGACCAGGACTAGAAACCGACACAGTATCTTCCCATCGAACTCCAGGTATGAAATAACACTAAGAAAGAGGAAGAAATAGCAATAGCCATAATACCTCATGTATGAAAAACACAGTGATTAAGAGAGGTGCTGAACACCTACATCACCTTCTCGGTATTTTTGCTGACACAGTCCCAAAGGCTCAAACCCCACCATTATCCAAGCAACCTGCTACCCTGACTTCATATTCCCATGATAAGCATTTCAGCTGATGTTTTTCTTTTTCCAACAGGTCAACTAATCCCCCACCTGCAAGTGTTTCATTACAGCCGTGTGCTTCCTCCCCTAAGAGTCTGAAATGCCTTGTCTTTGAATGTGATTGAACTCTGGAAAAGGAAGAGTTTAGACTAAAGTCACAGTGACCTTGCTTTCACCCGCCGTCATGCCCATCCAGCAGAAGCCCTTTGGATACTCTTTTATAAGCAGCTGAAAGAATTTCCCTCGATGGCTTTCGTGTGCAAACGCTGCTGTGTCCAAGGAGCCCACGGCAAGCTCATGGAAAACAGGTTACAAAGTCCCACCACTGTGAAAGTGCTGAACAGAAAGGCAAACAAGTGTATAGATATTACAAAAATAGCCAGGATTGTTGAATATAACCACATCAAATCCAACCAGCTTCTGGAGGGGTGATGAAGAATCCCATGGTGCTGAGTGAGTGGGCAATATAATGACAGAAGATGCTTGGTGCTGATAAGCACAAAGTAGAATCATAGACCTAGAATAGTCTAGGTTGGAAGGGACCTTTAAGATCATTGAATCCAACCATCAAACTAACACTGGCCAAAACACCATTAAGCCATGTCCCTCAGCACCACATCTGCCCATCTTTTAAATACCTCCAGGGATGGTGATTGTAACAGAGTCGAGTAAGAGAAGTAACAGAGATTGGAGGAAAAAACCTAATCCTGTCTCTATATAAAACATAAAAAGTTCAGAAAATATTAGTTCACTCTGGAAAAAAACATTTTTGAGCCATTAAGATCCCTGGAAAACAGTGTTTCAGTACTAAATGAGTAGAGAGAGCTTAAGGAATTACTAGGGAAGAAACTGGAGCAGGCTGGAGTCTAACAACGTTACAAACCACCAGGTATAGTCCCCAAGGAGCAGTTCCTGACATGGTACAAGAGCATTATCTCCATACCCCCATGTAAATAGAAAGCATGCCCAACCCCGTGAGCACACTGTGCAGTCTGGCAGGAGGCTGCTCCCCAGCCAGAAACGTCTCTATTGGTACTTGAACCCTACTGCTCAACCTACGCATCCTCCATCTCGTCTCCTTACTCCACATGTTCTTATACCACCAGCTGTAACTGCTCCACAGTTTTGTAAGGTGGTGTTAGACCCCAGCCCGCTCCAGTCCCTAACCTGGCTCTTAACAAGCTAGATGTGTCTATCTTTTGCACTCTTTTCTTATTAATCAGTTCCCCTAACCCCCTGATTAACTAACAGAAGCTGGTGAATCAAGGAAACCCGTCCTGCTGCACCTTTATTTTGATGGGCTGGCAGCAAACTCTCAGCAAACTCACCTGAACCTCTTGGGCAAAGCCACAAGAGCTGATTTTTTAATCTTGTTTGTACAACGTAGGGTGAGACCCTGTGAGGGAGAAAAGGGCGAGTCCTGCAAAACAAACGGTAAAAGGTAATTCCCAAGGGTTTGATTTTTCACTCGGTACCTCTATTGCTGTGAAGGACAGACCTGAAAAGTGAAGAAAATCACATGAATCTGTAGACCTGGGCTTTCTACTCTGCTTACTTTGAACTGGAGCACTAGTCTCGATTTTTATATAGTAGTTTGTTTCAGAATTTTTTACAGAGCTTGTTAGTTCGTATGACTAAATTTTCAATGCATTAGTCTCTTTTTCACTTTTCCCATAAATAAAAGTCAAGTCATATTAAGCTTTTATTTGTTCTTGGCCACTGTGCAATTTTGGGGCATGAAATTTGCTCTTCTATTGGTTTCTTTGTCTACTCGCATGTCGCAACTAGTGGAGCCTTTAGCTAAAGTAAGTGAGGAGGGGAAAAAAAACCCAAACCAATTTAGAGTGAGGAAATTCACAGGCAGTGTTTGAGAAGGGTGGAGCTGAGCTCCTTAGGCTAAATTATAAGTGGATGGTATTAAGTCTAAGGAAATAAACAAGTTCCAACACCGAATCGCTGCTATCTCCACCAAGGATTTTAAAAGAAGCAACAGTACTATTGGCTACAACACACTCATTGTCTAAGAAAGAGCTCTAAATTGTTTCTCCTCTTACTACAAAAGAGAAGCTAAGTACAGCCAAGAAGCCTTGAACATCATTCCTGCAATAAGGATCCCAGCATTTTGGAATCCATTCTTGGCTTTAAGAATAATGAATGTTAGCAATAAAAGTATTTTCTGAAACATTTCCAAACCCGTGTGGTTCCTGCAATAGGTGAAGGTTCAAGTTTCACTTTATGGAGCTCCAACTAATTTTTCTGTTCTTAAAATAAACTCAAATGAAACATGAAAAAAGTAATGACTTTTGCTTATTTGAACTTTCTTGAGTTGGAAGTGGAACAGAATTGTATGAGAATGGGAAGTCCAAATGCCTGTTCATAGAGCAACTTGTTATCCTAGTGACTGGAGAAATCACCTAAAATCCTGGTTTTATCCCATTTACATTCACTAAAGTGACACTAGGACTCAGCTCCAGCCCTCGGACCAGTTTGGCACACTGCGCTGGGTGCTTGGGGCAGAGGGAGACCCTGTGGTTCCCAGTCCCAGAGCACCAGGGGCGAGTCAGCCCCCATCTGCCTCCTGCCAGGGGCTGGGGAACATCTGGTCTTCAAAACCGAGGAATTCCTTTTAGCTGGCCTCTCTGTTTTCTTATTAGGTTTTGCCTGGGACCACTGGTCTCTGCTGATGTGCGGTCCCAGACTATGAAGAGATCTAGCCTTGAGGGTAGGATGTAACAGCAAGCAGCACAGGTAGTCTGAAAACTAGCAAGTTATTTGTTATTCAGGTTCTTGTGGGTTTTTTTCATGTCTAGTATGTTGTTGGTTTATTTGAAATCATGGATAATAAATAACATTCCCCTCCAGAACCCAGTTTTGTTCACTTCTAATGTATGGCACAAAACTTCTAGTTTCTTTCCAAGTGTTGGAAAATCAGAAGGTTGAAGAATAAAGTGTGGTTGAAGGCTGCTTTATTGCTGCCTGTTGTGGTTTCAAAGATTATTTTCTCAAAGCCTTACTTCAGCAGGAATAGATCACTGGTACATCTGGGAAGTAAATAAATGCAGTTATGAATACATTAGATGTATCAACTTAGGTTTAACACTGTGTATAAAGAGATCTTGTACAAGATACAGTTTGTGTTACATGGATGCCTAAATTTGAGGATAATTTTTCTTCTCCTGCATAACCTCCCACCCAGCAAGAGTTTAGAAGATAAAACCACTGGTGGGTGGGATGGAAGACACATTGCATGTCACCTTTTTGCAAAATATTTCACAAATCCCATGGCAAAAAGCTTTTCACAGCTCTTATTCTTAAATATAAAAAAAAAAAAAAAATTAAAAAAGTGAACTATTTGTAACATGACAGTACTAAGCACAAAGTTTTAAGCCTTTCTTAAAGTACGGATGGGACGAGATGCAACTCGTCCGGCTCCTTCCAGAGAATCACCTCCTCTGCAGGAAAGTGAATCACTTCATTTGACTTCATTCCCAACCTTAAGAATTGTTATTGGACCTAGATACAGGCAACCCCAGCTCTGCCTTCCTCTTCCTCCAGGCTACAGATTCACAGCGGAGTTTCAATTAAGGAATGATTCTTGGTTTCTTCCCTGGTCTTATAAACTTCATCTTTTAAAAAACTTCCCTGGAGTTTAATTGCATTATTTTTCAGAGCTGAACACTGAAAGGAGGTGAGTAACAATACTATCCGGGTTTTTTTGTTCTAATTCACTTTGGAAAGAAACTTGAAATACTTCACTCCCGGACAAGTCGAAACAGAGCATTTTTTTGAACTGTGAAATGAGTATGTCACCAATTGGTACCAAGGAAACAAAAGGTCAGGCAAAACCTCTCCCACTTGCATATTTTTATGGATGTTGCGCATCATGGTGATGTCAGCATGACTTCTTCTATAGAAAAGGGCAGCTTACACCAGAAAATCTGCAGAATCAGACCCAAAGGGAGTATCTGATTTTCTCAGAAAGATCAGCTCTTCATTGAAAACTTGCCAGTTAAAACATGAGACAGATGTAATTCTGATTTTCCTCCCCACCTTGAGTTCCCTTTACCAAGTGTTTGGGTTGGCTGTTGCCTTGCCCGGCTCTTCTGGACCCACAGAAGCAGCAGCAGAAATGGATCAGACCAGCCCCGACCGCTGAGCAGACAGCCACCCCCGTTCCTGTACGGCGCCACGTGGGAACCGAGGTGACCCATCTCACCATGACGGGGTCTGAAAAGGGATTTGAGTTGCCAACAGGTTAAATAGCTGGCTCCTTTCACTAGGGCAACGAGTCGGCCTTGCATTTCAGTACTACATTCACCATTTTGCATTTCATATCTATTTTTACAGTAAAATGATATGACCAGCAGTGTAAGGAGTGAAAGGAACAATAGGGATTATACAATTAATGAGAAAACAGCGAAACACGTCAGATAAACAAGACAAAATTAGCTGAAAATAGAGGGCAAGTCATCGAAACAGGAATAGATGGAGGATTTTGTGTAATTATGTACGTAATTGATTTCATACAGGTGCTTTTGCAATATCTTCCCTTTCCAGACTCATGGATGTTGCCTCTTGTTGCAATAGAAAGGAAAGAAAATGTTTAAACTGTCTTTTCTTGTGGATCTGTTTCATCTAATAAGAGCTCTGGAAACACATACTTGGATCTCACTTTTAAAAGTCCATAAAAAGGATTATTTTGTAACAAAAGCTTATTTTTCAAAACGTCGGCATTAAGCATTGCAGCAGGAAGATGTAGAGAGAATAAAGAAAAGTATGGACTTAAACTACAGTTTTGTAGTTTAAGGTAATTTTCATATGATTTAAAGCAGCCACAGAGTGAGTTGCTTGATTTCTGGAGTATAAAACAGATCACTACGTGCACTCAAACTTGACAAAGGGAAGGTTATGTTTTATTTTTTTTTAACCTATTTATTTCCTCCTCCTTTTCATGAACTACCATTTTTATCAGAGGATCTGAAAAGCCAACTAAGCCTCTAAATTCCATTAAAAAAAAGTATCTACCTGAGGAAAGCTGAATCAGCTAAACTTCTTCCAAAAGTGCAATTTATAAAGCCTTTTTTCCCCTGACAGACATATTGGCAATAATCCAGGTGGGTTGGTTTTTTTTTTTTCCCTTGCAATAATGCAGTTCCGGGGATGAAAGCAGTTGAAAGAAGCTGGTTTGGTTTTTTTTTTTTCCACAGTCTTCTTGTAAGTGCTGAAGAGCCTGAACTGACGGTAACAGATTGCTCTAAAAGTTGCCTTCCAGCTCCTACAAGGCACAGAGTTTTGCAAAATCCCAGCGGGTGACCTTTGGCGGTGTATTGCTCGCCTCCCGCTGGTCTTCTTCCTACGCAAAGCTCTTGTACGCTTGGCACCCCTGAGGCCCCACCTCAAATATTGTGTCCAGGTTGGGGCCCTGCACTGCAGGAGAGACATTGAGATTCCGGAGTGAGTCCAGAGAAGGGCAACGAAGTTGATGAGGGGTCTGGAGAACAAGTCTTATGAGGAGTGGTTGAGGGAACTGGGGTTGTTTAGTCTTCAAAGGGGGCTGAGGGGAGACCTTACTGCTCTCTACAACTACCTGAAAGGAGGTTGTAGAGAGGTGGGGGCCGGTCTCTTCTCCCAAGTCACGGGCGATAGGACAACTGAAAGGGTTTTTACACTGAAAGGTGTTTACACTGAAAGGGTTATCAGGCATTGGCCTGGACTGCCCAGGGACATGGTTGAGGCACCATCCCTGAATGTGTTCAAAAGACGGGTTGACATGGTGCTGGGGGAGATGGTTTAGTGCTGTTTTTTTTGTCAGAGTTGAGTTGATGGTTGGACTAGATGATCTTGAAGGTCCCTTCCAACCTAGATAATTCCATGATTCTATGATTCTATGACAAGAAGAGATGGCCTCAAGTTGCACCAGGGGAGGTTCAGATTGGATATTAGGAAACATTTCTTCACTGAAAGGGTTATCAAACATTGGGACAGGCTGCCCAGGGAAGTGGTGGAGTATTTAAAAGACGGGTAGACATGGCGCTTAGCGACATGGTTTCGCAGTGGGCTTGGCAGCGTTGGGTTGATGGTCGGACTCGATGATCTGAAAGGTCCCTTCCAACCTCAACAATTCTGTGATTCTGTGATAATTTGCCACCGATGGTACGACGGGCACCTGGACCTTCTCCTTCCCGCGTTCTTCTCGCCGTACCCACAAGGGGACACTGCAGCCGCGGGGATGAAGGCTCAGCCCGGGCGCACCGCTCCCACGCAGGCATCGCGAACGAAAAAAAAGAAAAAAAAAAAAAGAAAAGGAAAACGATACGAAGCGTCTAGCATAAATTCATAGAATTGACATTACAATCACCAGCGCACCATTTGCATTCGGGGTTTGGCCCTGCTTCTTCCCACAAACTACTTTACTTTGTATCTTGTCTGTAATTATTTGCAGCCGCCCCGGAGGAATCTCTAATTGCAGCTCCTACCTGCTGCTTTGCGTGGGTCAGAGCAGAGCGTGAGAGCGTGTCCGCGAAGCCCACCGCCGGGCTGCACCGAGGAGATGCTGATTTTGCCCTGAAAAGTACTTTTTTTGTTGTTGGTTCCCCCCCCCGCCCGCGCACCACCGCCACGGGAGAATTTAAAATAAACAAATAAATAGATAAAAATCAGTATAACTTTGTTCCGGACGCGGGATCCGAGACGACAGGTGGCTCCT